>OX387293.1:0-20000 GCA_947562105.1 Shargacucullia verbasci | reverse complement strand
TTGGGCTCGCAGATCCTCAAGCGAAAGGTCACCGAGAAGATGGCCATTCTGCTTAGCTAAGGCTTTCACTACATCCTCGTCTGTGTTGTACGCTAAGACGTACTTCAACACTATGAGAGGGTCCTTGTTGGCCCTCTCTTCGACGAGGAACTTAGCTTGCGGAGTCCTCAGCCTCTCGGTGACCCTTGCCAACTCCGCTTTGGAGCTGCATCCAATGACCACTTTCTGGTCTTTCGCTTTCCTCAGGCGATCCACTCTTATCCCCGATGTTTTGGCATCGACGACCGTCCGGATGCGCTGGACAATGTCCTCGCAGCTATCCTGAACGTCCGCCGACGCGACAATAGCGGAGTGGATCGCCGTCGGTGCCCGTTTTTGTTGTGACGCTGCCTCTGCGTAGGTCAGGTGTAAAGGGCCTGACTGTACAGGGGCAGCGGTTAGACAGGCTGCCCTCTCCGTGATATTTTTGTTTATGGCATCCTTCAACTCCCTCATCTCCGTGCCATGTTCCTTTATGAGGGCGCTGTGCTCCTCCAGTTTAGCCATTAGGGCGTGGCCACCAGCAGCGCAGCTGACGATCTTGTGGTCTGCCTCCACTATCGCCGGTTCGGGTTGAGGCATGGCAGGGCAGTCCGGTCCCACTGGTCTGCCTTTTTCGGACTCCTTGACGAGGTCGTAGAGCCTGTTTATGGCCGCAAGTACCTCCGTCTTGATCTCAGTTTTGAGATTGCGAGAGTTGCCTAGATAAAGCTTAGCCTTATTTAGGCAAGCTCTCGCCTCAGCAGTGCGATTGGGGTACTTTGGGGCCTCAGGCTTCGCCAAGGTTCCTGGTGCCTCTACCGGTTCACGACGTGTGGCCAGGCTGTGTTCGTCGGAGTGCTGGGGTTTGGAAGGCGGTGCGGCGTCACTGCTCTTTGGGACGGTCGGAGACTGTGATTGCTGCTTCGCCTTTCCAGACTCCCACTCCCCGATGCTGCGCCTGACGTTGGAGGTTGCTGGTCGAACCTTTTCGGGCCTCTGTGGCGACTTTTTCGGGCTCTGCGGGCCAGCGGCCCTCTTGACGGGTGTGCGGTGCCCAAACATTTTTGAGAGAGGACTCACAAGACAAACCTAACCTTGAAGTCTGTTATCCCTGTATAGGGGGGATCAGCAAAATAATCAATACTTTCCCAATAGGGGATGTCAATAAACTGATTAAATATTTTTAAAACTATATAAACTCAAAAGAGTTGTCAGAAGTCAGTTGATGAGAGAAAAGATTCCTCAAAAGAGGTGTAGTTAAAATAAGAGTAAAATTTTGGCTAAAATAACACTTATAGCCTCCGCGGAGTCTAAAATGGCAGCAATGGTCAAATAACAATGTAAAAATTTTAAAATCGTTGCAATAATCAATTAAAATATTTTGTCAATTCGACAGAATCTACCTGGCTAATGACGTAAGGGAGGGTGGGAGGGCAATTTTTTGACGTTCTAAGCGAGCCAGCCGCACGTATGAGGTGTCCAGGGACGCGTCTCGGCGCGGGCAAGCTCACTAGACCGTTTTCAGAATTACTCGGGGAACAAATTTATGCACAGTGGTCAAAAAACCACTTTTTTCAGGCAAAAATCGAGTTTTCAGCGACCGTAAGTATTTTCAGTTTGCGCAAAGCGCCTAAAAATAGGGGTTAGATAGGCGAGAACCCGATTCCGCAAAAAGAACGGAAATCTAATACAAGGTTAGGTGTTAATAAATTTTTGAAGATATGAAATTTTGAAAAAATGACGTAAGTGCCAAAATCAAAAATCCCTTTCAGGTAGGTCAATAATAGGGTGTCAGGGTGCTAGCGGAGGCCTAATCCACAATATAAATGCAGAAAACCGCGTCAAAATAGCTTTAGTAGTTAGTGAAATATCTCAATGTTTGTATTAAAGGCACTTACCAAGTAAACTATGCGTGGGAAAATGCTGAGTCAGCAAAAGTTAGAAAAATTAATTTTTTGACGTTCTATGCGAGCCAGCCGCACGTATGAGGTGTCCAGGGACGCGTCTCGGCGCGGGCAAGCTCACTAGACCGTTTTCAGAATTACTCGGGGAACAAATTTATGCACAGTGGTCAAAAAACCACTTTTTTCAGGCAAAAATCGAGTTTTCAGCGACCGTAAGTATTTTCAGTTTGCGCAAAGCGCCTAAAAATAGGGGTTAGATAGGCGAGAACCCGATTCCGCAAAAAGAACGGAAATCTAATACAAGGTTAGGTGTTAATAAATTTTTGAAGATATGAAATTTTGAAAAAATGACGTAAGTGCCAAAATCAAAAATCCCTTTCAGGTAGGTCAATAATAGGGTGTCAGGGTGCTAGCGGAGGCCTAATCCACAATATAAATGCAGAAAACCGCGTCAAAATAGCTTTAGTAGTTAGTGAAATATCTCGGTTAGGTTAGGTTAGGTTAGGTTAGGTTAGGTTAGGTTCCCGGCGGAGTTTCTGGATCTCATACCGGGCGCGTCCCCAGGTGGCGGATAGGGGAACGCCGCGCAGATATGCGCGGTATCGGGTTCATCCCGGCGCGGGCCAAAACCAGGGGGTGGGATCGCTCCTCATCTCGAGGTTGCGATGGTGTGCGGCGGGTCCGGTCAGTCAGCTCAGACTGGTCGGACGACGACTTCGGTCACCGTCGGACAACCCGTAACCCTCATTGAGAGGGCCGGGCCTTACGGGGGCGAGGAAGGACACCTCTATAAAAAACCGAGGGGACCCCACCCCTCTCAAAAAAAGGACAAAACAAAATATGAATATGGCGTCTAGTAAACAGAATTTACCCCAGGAGGGTACCGACTGCTCCGCAGTCGGAGAATCCCTCACCGCGGCTTCGGCCCCGGTCTGCCCCTCGTATTCTGGGGGGGGCAACTACCGCCATCGTTCATCGAACGAAACTCCTGACGAAATTCGTCTCAACTTAAGATCGAGCCGAACTGGCTCAAGCCTATCTGACGTGCCCACTTCGGTGACGGCGTCAATACAGGGTGAAAAAACAGGCTCCATTCGACAGCCGGTCGTGCTGCTCACCAAGTGCACCGGCCTCGATCCCTCCAAGACAAAGCTTTCTGTCTCGGAGGTGGAGATGGAGTCGGATCACGGCTCCACCTCGAGCGACGCGACTGTTGGACGCCCCTCCAAATTCTGGAGGGTGGAAGCTCGCAAGCGCCAGAGAGAGGAAGACTCGGGGTCAGAATCGGCCTCGAGTGTGCACTCGACGCCGGCCTCCAAGGTCAGCACGAGAGGTAGAGGGCGGCCACCGACGACGGGTAAGTACGTCGGTATGGCGAAAGCACAGGCGGAACTCAGTGCCGCCAAGCGGCAGGAAGAGTTCCGTCTCAGAGCGGAGGAGGAAGTCCTGGAGCAGGCAAAACGGGCACGTTCCAAAAGCACCTCCCGCCTCTCCAGGAGCAGCACAGGCTCGTCTTTTGAGACGGTGGCATCTGCCGCTTGTGCCAGCGACTTGACAGAACAAGTCAAGAGCAACGTGGCCACCATTCTAAAGGTGGCCACAAACTCAAAGAACCTGAAGGGCACATATCAACGTGCCCTGAAGGAGGCCGCCGCCTTCATTTCCGTGGCGGCCGAGGAGCTCGGCACTCGCACCTTGACCGAAGAGACCGCCAAGTTGCGAGCCGAAAATATCCGCCTCCGGGCGGAAATGGCAGATCTCCGCTCGGAGCTTGCCACAATGAGGGCAGAACTCCAGGCCATCAAGACCGCACGGCCAGCTCCTGAGGCGCCTCAGTCGTCACCTGCGGTGGTTGCCGATCCTGCATTGGAGCGTTCGCTCATGCAGTCGATCGGCAACATGTTAAACGCCCGACTTGAGGCGCTAGAAGATCGGCTGCTACCGGCTAAGACCATCCGGCCCCCATTAGCTGCGGACCGGAGAAGGCAAGAGGCCACTAGGGTCCAGGCTGAAGAGGTGGCAACCGTCACGGGTGTGGTTGTCGCCTCCGTTAGCAAGGCGGGGAAGGAAAAAGGGAAGAAGAAGAAGAAGGCCGCAAAGGCGCCAACACCTGCGCCAACCTCCGACCAGGCACCGCAACTGACCGCGATCGCAGCCACCACCTCGGCCGCTGCCACCATTCCGGCAACGACCGCCACCGCTGCTACGATCACCACCTCGGCCACGACTACCACCGAAACGTGGTCTACGGTGGTTAAAAAGGGGAAGAAGGGGGGCCCTAAAGCGACTGCGCAGTCGCAAAACAAACAGCCGAAGCTGCGTACGCCCAAATCCGCGGCCGTGATTATCACGCTGCAGCCGGGAGCGGCGGAGAGGGGCGTCACGTACGCTTCGGTGATGGCGGAGGCGAAAGCCAAAGTGGACATCGACAGCCTTGGCATTAAATCGCTAAGATTTAAGAAGGCCGCAACGGGGGGGAGAATCCTGGAGGTGCCAGGCGCCACCAGCGGCGACAAGGCGGACCGCCTGGCCCAGCAAATTCAGGCCACTCTAAAGGCGGAGGACATCCGTGTCTACCGCCCCACGAAGTGCGCGGAAGTACGGATCTCAGGCCTGGACGACTCCGTGTCCACGGCCGAGATCGTGCGGGCCATCGTACGTGAGACCGGATGTCCCGAGGCCGCCATCAAGGTGGGGGACATAAAGGCCGACCCATCTGGCCTTGGATCGGCGTGGGTGCGCTGTCCAGTCGGGGCGGCTCGCAAAATCAGTGACAGTGGCCGGCTTTTGGTTGGCTGGGTTGCGGCACGAGTCAAGGTGCTGCAGCCCAAGGCTCTGACCTGCTTCCGCTGCCTGGAGGTGGGGCACGTCAGGGCCAAGTGCACATCGGCCATCGACCGCAGCGACCAGTGTTATCGCTGCGGTCAAGCCGGCCACAAGGCTGGGCAATGCTCCGCAGCGCCGCAATGCAACCTTTGCGCGGCAACCGGAAAGCCTGCGGAGCATAGGATAGGAGGAAAGGCCTGCACGGCCCCGACGGCCCCCAAGCCCTCCAAGGGCAAGGGGACAAAGAAAAATAAAAAGAGGAAGAAGAAGACCGCTTCCGGGCCAACGATTGCGCCCGCGCAAGCGACTGCCCCCGAAGGCGGGGAAAAGGCGGAGGAGATGAACTGCGACTAAGATCATGGCAGTTCATCTCCTTCAGGCGAACATCAACCACTGCGCCAGGGCTCAGGATCTTTTTCTCCAAAGCATGGCGCAGTGGTCGATCGATGTCGCGGTGGTGGCCGAGCCGTACTTCGTCCCCACTGCTGACAACTGGGTGGGGGACCGTATCGGCTCAGTGGCCCTCGTCGTAAAAAGCGGCACTGTCCTGGAGGACGTGGCCAGGGGTTCTGGCTGGGTGGCGGCAGTGCACGACCAAACACTCGTTGTCGGCACATATTTTTCGCCCAACAGAGGCCTCGCCGAGTTCGAGGCGTTCTTGGCCGAGGTGGGGGCCCTTGTCGGCCGGAGTCACCCGCGTCCAGCGCTCGTACTAGGGGACCTTAACGCCAAGTCCGCGGCGTGGGGTTCCCCCGCCACAGACCATCGTGGCGAGGTGCTGGAGGAGTGGGTGATTTCGACGGGTCTGTCCGTCCTGAACCGCGGTTCAGTCAACACGTGCGTGCGACAGCTGGGTGGGTCCATAGTGGACGTATCGTTCGCTAGCCCGGCTCTAGCACGCCGTGTCCGGGGGTGGAGAGTCTTGGAGGAGGTGGAGACGTTGTCGGACCACCGGTACATCCGGTTCGACGTCTCCGCCCAAACCTCGGGCATCCACCGCCCGTCAACTCCGGGGAGGGGCGGACCGCGCTGGGCACTGAAGCGCCTCGACCGAGAGCTCCTCGAAGAGGCCGCCATCGTCCAGGCCTGGGTTGCAGCGCCGGAGAGGCCCGGTGAGGACGTGGACGCGGAGGCGAGCTGGTTCCGCGGGGCAATGACGCACATCTGCGACGCGGCTATGCCCCGGGTCCAGTCTCGGCCTGCGAGACGCCAGGTGTACTGGTGGTCAGACGAGATCGCACAATTGCGCGTAGTGTGCGTGGCAGCGAGACGCCAGTACACCAGGCAGCGGCGGCGGCGTCTTAACCGGAGTCCTGAGACGGAGGCGGTGCTGTACGGGGCGTACCGCACCGCAAAAGAGGCCCTAAAACTGGCAATCCGCAGGGCTAAGGCGGCGGCGAGAGAAGAGCTGCTAGGAACCCTCGACCGCGATCCGTGGGGGCGGCCATATCGAATGGTCAGGGGCAAACTCCGCCCCTGGGCCCCCCCACTCACAGAGGGTCTCCGTCCCGAACTGCTCGAGGAGGTGGTGTCCGCCCTGTTTCCATCTAGGGCGGAACACACGCCGCCGCCGATGGTCCTGCTTTCGCAGGAGCTTCTTGGAGGTGGGGAAAGCGTCCCCGAGGTGACCCGAGAGGACCTCACAGCGGCAGTGCAGCGGCTCCGGGCTAAGAATACTGCCCCGGGGCCCGACGGCATACCGGGCCGCGCATGGGTCCTCGCCCTCAAGGCTTTGGAGCCCCGGCTGAGACGGCTCTTCACGGCGTGCCTGCAGGAGGGCCGGTTTCCATCACTGTGGAAAACCGGCAGGCTGGTCCTCCTCAGGAAGGAGGGGCGCCCGGCGGACTCACCGTCCGCGTACCGGCCCATAGTGCTGTTGGACGAGGTGGCAAAACTGTTCGAGCGCATCATCGCCGACCGCCTCGTCCACCATCTTTGCAGAGAGGGGCCGGACCTGGATGAGAACCAATTCGGTTTCCGCCGCGGGCGCTCAACAATCGACGCCATCTCACGCGTGAGGAGCCAGGCGGAGGAAGCGGTGTCCCGGGGCGGGGTCTTGTTGGCGGTGTCGCTCGACATCTCCAACGCCTTCAACACCTTGCCCTGGAGTTGTATTAGGGAGGCCCTACGATATCACAGAGTGCCTCCCTACCTCCGCCACATCGTCGGGGCTTATCTGTCCGAACGTCGGGTCATCTTCGCGGGGCGTAATGGTGAGTGCATTCGCGAAATGTCGTGCGGTGTTCCACAGGGTTCGGTTCTGGGCCCGCTCCTGTGGAACATCGGGTACGACTGGGTGCTGAGGGGTGCTCTCCTCTGGGGCGCTGGCGTGACGTGTTACGCGGACGACACGCTCGTCACGGCCCGGGGGAGATCGCACAGGCAGGCAGCCTTGCTGGCGACGGCCGCTGTGGCGCAAGTGGTGGGTCGCATCCGGCGGTTGGGGCTGGAGGTGGCCCTCCACAAATCCGAGGCCATGATGTTCCATGGGCCCCGGAACGCGCCGCCGCCGGGAACAAACATCGTGGTCAGTGGGGTCCGAATAGCTGTCGGGACGACATTAAAATACTTGGGAGTCGTCCTCGACAGCCGCTGGAATTTCGGGCCTCACTTCCGGCGGCTGGCGCCTAAGTTGATGGGCGCTGCGGCCGCGCTAGCGACGCTGCTTCCCAACCTAGGAGGGCCGACATCGAGCTGTCGGCGGCTGTACATGGGGGTCGTGCGATCCATGGCCCTGTACGGGGCCCCGGTGTGGGCCAGCGACCTGACTGCCGACACCATCGCCATACTGCGAAGACCGCAACGGGCGATGGCCGTCAGAGTCGCAAGAGGGTATCGCACGATCTCCCATGAGGCAGCGTGCGTACTGGCCGGATCTCCGCCCTGGGACTTGGAGGCGAAGGCCCTCGCGTCACTCTTTACATGGCGCGGGGGCGAGAGGGAGAGGGGCAACAGACCTGCGCCGCGAGAAATCGAGTGGCGCAGGTCAGAGCTCCGCGAGGTCCTGGTGGCGGAATGGGGTGAACGTCTTACGCACCCCAGCGCTGGCCTCACTACGATCGAGGCCATCCGGCCAGTATTGCAGGAGTGGCTTGGAAGAAGCCACGGCTCCCTGACGTTTCGGGCGACGCAGGTGCTTTCTGGACATGGGTGCTTCGGAAAGTACCTGTGTCGCATAGGCAGGGAGCCAGACGCCCGGTGCCACCATTGCGTCGGTTGCCGCGAGGAGACGGCGCGGCATGTGGTGGAAGAGTGCATCGCATGGGATGCGCCGCGCCGTGCTCTAGTCGCGGAGGTCGGAGGGGACCTCTCGCTCCCGGCCATTGTTCGTCATATGGTCGGCAGCGACAGGTCCTGGGACGCGATGGTGTCCTTCTGCGAAGAGGTTATGTCGCAGAAGGAAGCTGCGGAAAGGGAGAGAGAAGCAACTACCACTCTCCCGAGCCGCAGCAGGCGCACCGGGCGCCGGAGGCGGGGGGGTCACAACATCCGACTCCCCCCGTAGCGGTCCATCGAGCGGGCGGATTGGGGGAAATCCGTCCGCTCTGTAATATGGACCCGAGGTGGTGGCGCGACGTGTCCCGCGCGCGCCCCTCAGAAGGTTGAGGTCGAGGGGGGGTGAGCACCCCTCCCCCCCCTGTGACGAGATGGGGTCTGCATGGGCGGACCGGCACCGCCGGGTCTCGGAAGATTGCGTCTGTACACCCGGGTACCCGGCAGAATGGTGAAGAGGGACACTCCTGTGTTTTTAGTCGGTGCGAGTCCGACATCACCCCGTCGCCTCCCCCGGTGGCGGGGTACCCATAAGGGGTTTTCACAGGGTTAAAAAAAAAAAAAAAAAAAAAAAAAAAAAAAAAAAAAAAGGTTAGGTTAGGTTCCTGCGGAGCATAGGATTGGAGGAAAGGCCTGCACGGCCCCGACGGCCCCCAAGCCCTCCAAGGGCAAGGGGACAAAGAAAAATAAAAAGAGGAAGAAGAAGACCGCTTCCGGGCCAACGATTGCGCCCGCGCAAGCGACTGCCCCCGAAGGCGGGGAAGAGGCGGAGGAGATGAACTGCGACTAAGATCATGGCAGTTCATCTCCTTCAGGCGAACATCAACCACTGCGCCAGGGCTCAGGATCTTTTACTCCAAAGCATGGCGCAGTGGTCGATCGATGTCGCGGTGGTGGCCGAGCCGTACTTCGTCCCCACTGCTGACAACTGGGTGGGGGACCGTATCGGCTCGGTGGCCTTCGTCGTTAAAAGCGGCACTGTCCTGGAGGACGTGGCCAGGGGTTCTGGCTGGGTGGCGGCAGTGCACGACCAAACACTCGTTGTCGGCACATATTTTTCGCCCAACAGAGGCCTCGCCGAGTTCGAGGCGTTCTTGGCCGAGGTGGGGGCCCTTGTCGGCCGGAGTCACCCGCGTCCAGCGCTCGTACTAGGGGACCTTAACGCCAAGTCCGCGGCGTGGGGTTCCCCCGCCACAGACCATCGTGGCGAGGTGCTGGAGGAGTGGGTGATTTCGACGGGTCTGTCCGTCCTGAACCGCGGTTCAGTCAACACGTGCGTGCGACAGCTGGGTGGGTCCATAGTGGACGTATCGTTCGCTAGCCCGGCTCTAGCACGCCGTGTCCGGGGGTGGAGAGTCTTGGAGGAGGTGGAGACGTTGTCGGACCACCGGTACATCCGGTTCGACGTCTCCGCCCAAACCTCGGGCATCCACCGCCCGCCAACTCCGGGGAGGGGCGGACCGCGCTGGGCACTGAAGCGCCTCGACCGAGAGCTCCTCGAAGAGGCCGCCATTGTCCAGGCCTGGGTTGCAGCGCCGGAGAGGCCCGGTGAGGACGTGGACGCGGAGGCGAGCTGGTTCCGCGGGGCAATGACGCACATCTGCGACGCGGCTATGCCCCGGGTCCAGTCTCGGCCTGCGAGACGCCAGGTGTACTGGTGGTCAGACGAGATCGCACAATTGCGCGTAGTGTGCGTGGCAGCGAGACGCCAGTACACCAGGCAGCGGCGGCGGCGTCTTAACCGGAGTCCTGAGACGGAGGCGGTGCTGTACGGGGCGTACCGCACCGCAAAAGAGGCCCTAAAACTGGCAATCCGCAGGGCTAAGGCGGCGGCGAGAGAAGAGCTGCTAGGAACCCTCGACCGCGATCCGTGGGGGCGGCCATATCGAATGGTCAGGGGCAAACTCCGCCCCTGGGCCCCCCCACTCACAGAGGGTCTCCGTCCCGAACTGCTCGAGGAGGTGGTGTCCGCCCTGTTTCCATCTAGGGCGGAACACACGCCGCCGCCGATGGTCCTGCCTTCGCAGGAGCTTCTTGGAGGTGGGGAAAGCGTCCCCGAGGTGACCCGAGAGGACCTCACAGCGGCAGTGCAGCGGCTCCGGGCTAAGAATACTGCCCCGGGGCCCGACGGCATACCGGGCCGCGCATGGGTCCTCGCCCTCAAGGCTTTGGAGCCCCGGCTGAGACGGCTCTTCACGGCGTGCCTGCAGGAGGGCCGGTTTCCATCACTGTGGAAAACCGGCAGGCTGGTCCTCCTCAGGAAGGAGGGGCGCCCGGCGGACTCACCGTCCGCGTACCGGCCCATAGTGCTGTTGGACGAGGTGGCAAAACTGTTCGAGCGCATCATCGCCGACCGCCTCGTCCACCATCTTTGCAGAGAGGGGCCGGACCTGGATGAGAACCAATTCGGTTTCCGCCGCGGGCGCTCAACAATCGACGCCATCTCACGCGTGAGGAGCCAGGCGGAGGAAGCGGTGTCCCGGGGCGGGGTCTTGTTGGCGGTGTCGCTCGACATCTCCAACGCCTTCAACACCTTGCCCTGGAGTTGTATTAGGGAGGCCCTACGATATCACAGAGTGCCTCCCTACCTCCGCCACATCGTCGGGGCTTATCTGTCCGAACGTCGGGTCATCTTCGCGGGGCGTAATGGTGAGTGCATTCGCGAAATGTCGTGCGGTGTTCCACAGGGTTCGGTTCTGGGCCCGCTCCTGTGGAACATCGGGTACGACTGGGTGCTGAGGGGTGCTCTCCTCTGGGGCGCTGGCGTGACGTGTTACGCGGACGACACGCTCGTCACGGCCCGGGGGAGATCGCACAGGCAGGCAGCCTTGCTGGCGACGGCCGCTGTGGCGCAGGTGGTGGGTCGCATCCGGCGGTTGGGGCTGGAGGTGGCCCTCCACAAATCCGAGGCCATGATGTTCCATGGGCCCCGGAACGCGCCGCCGCCGGGAACAAACATCGTGGTCAGTGGGGTCCGAATAGCTGTCGGGACGACATTAAAATACTTGGGAGTCGTCCTCGACAGCCGCTGGAATTTCGGGCCTCACTTCCGGCGGCTGGCGCCTAAGTTGATGGGCGCTGCGGCCGCGCTCGCGACGCTGCTTCCCAACCTAGGAGGGCCGACATCGAGCTGTCGGCGGCTGTACATGGGGGTCGTGCGATCCATGGCCCTGTACGGGGCCCCGGTGTGGGCCAGCGACCTGACTGCCGACACCATCGCCATACTGCGAAGACCGCAACGGGCGATGGCCGTCAGAGTCGCAAGAGGGTATCGCACGATCTCCCATGAGGCAGCGTGCGTACTGGCCGGATCTCCGCCCTGGGACCTGGAGGCGAAGGCCCTCGCGTCACTCTTTACATGGCGCGGGGGCGAGAGGGAGAGGGGCAACAGACCTGCGCCGCGAGAAATCGAATGGCGCAGGTCAGAGCTCCGCGAGGTCCTGGTGGCGGAATGGGGTGAACGTCTTACTCACCCCAGCGCTGGCCTCACTACTATCGAGGCCATCCGGCCAGTACTGCAGGAGTGGCTTGGAAGAAGCCACGGCTCCCTGACGTTTCGGGCGACGCAGGTGCTTTCTGGACATGGGTGCTTCGGAAAGTACCTGTGTCGCATAGGCAGGGAGCCAGACGCCCGGTGCCACCATTGCGTCGGTTGCCGCGAGGAGACGGCGCGGCATGTGGTGGAAGAGTGCATCGCATGGGATGCGCCGCGCCGTGCTCTAGTCGCGGAGGTCGGAGGGGACCTCTCGCTCCCGGCCATTGTTCGTCATATGGTCGGCAGCGACAGGTCCTGGGACGCGATGGTGTCCTTCTGCGAAGAGGTTATGTCGCAGAAGGAAGCTGCGGAAAGGGAGAGAGAGGCAACTACCACTCTCCCGAGCCGCAGCAGGCGCACCGGGCGCCGGAGGCGGGGGGGTCACAACATCCGACTCCCCCCGTAGCGGTCCATCGAGCGGCGGATTGGGGGAAATCCGACCGCTCTGTAAAATGGACCCGAGGTGGTGGCGCGACGTGTCCCGCGCGCGCCCCTCAGATGGTTGAGGTCGAGGGGGGGTGAGCACCCCTCCCCCCCCTGTGACGAGTTGGGGTCTGCATGGGCGGACCGGCACCGCCGGGTCTCGGAAGATTGCGTCTGTGCACCCGAGTACCCGGCAGAATGGTGTGGAGGGACACTCCTGTGTTTTTAGTCGGTGCGAGTCCGACATCACCCCGTCGCCTCCCCCGGTGGCGGGGTACCCATAAGGGGTTTTCACAGGGTCAAAAAAAAAAAAAAAAAAAAAAAAAAAAAAAAAAAAGGTTAGGTTAGGTTAGGTTAGGTTAGGTTAGGTTAGGTTAGGTTAGGTTAGGTTAGGTTAGGTTAGGTTAGGTTCCCGGCGGAGTTTCTGGATCTCATACCGGGCGCGTCCCCAGGTGGCGGATAGGGGAACGCCGCGCAGATATGCGCGGTATCGGGTTCATCCCGGCGCGGGCCAAAACCAGGGGGTGGGATCGCTCCTCATCTTGAGGTCGCGATGGTGTGCGTTTTGCACACGGGGGGCACTCCTCTCGGAGTGGAGGGGCGACGGGTTTGCCGGTCAGTCATGGCCGGCAGACACGGTCTGATGCAGACCACCGTTCGGCCCAATCCGGAATCCTCATTGAGAGGGCCGGAGGCCCTGCGTGGGCCACGAGGAGAAAACCTCTATAAAAAACCACTGGGGGGGGAGCCCAGTCTGGGCTGGGGTGCTGCTCCACGTGTTCTGTCACGTTGGAGGAGCAAGGACGGGCTCGGTGTTCACTCACCCTGTCACCGAGCAGGCAGCGGGAGGACTGTTTCCTTTCGCTGCCCCCGTCATCAGATCGTAATCCCCTAGGGGACCGAGGGTCTTGGCTTCACCGCCCGGGCCGCGAGGAAGAAAACCTCTATAAAAAATCACCCCGAATCCCGAGCTCGGCGCGCGGCCAGGGGATGTATGGCTGACGGGTTTCATCAGTCTCGAGCGCGCCCCCTCCAGAGGACCGGCGGACCCTCTGGAGTATATACGCTTACCCGGGTACAGGGGGCACTGCCCGGGTGGACCTTTTATTTCCCCCATACTCGTGGGAACTATATGGATACCTTTTTAAAGAACAAAAACCAAAACCCAAATGAAGTAGGAGAGGACGAGACACGCAGTGCCCTTATCAGGGCGCAGCCTGTCGTGAGGCTGACAAGACTGTCAGCCTCGGAGGCGGAAGTGGAGCCGGATCACGGTTCCATCTCGAGCGGCGCGAGTGCTGGGCGCCCCTCCAAGTTTTGGAGGGTTGATGGCCGCAAGCGCCAACGAGAGGGCAACTCGGGGTCGGAGTCGACCTCGAGTGAGGATACCTCGCCAGCCATAAAGGTCAGTGCGAGAGGAAGAGGGCGGCCACCAACCACTGGAAAATATGTCGGTCTGGCCAAAGCGCAGGCGGAGCTGAACGCCGCCAAGCGCGAAGAACTCCGCCTCATAGCGGAACAGGAGGTTATGGAGCAGGCGAAGCGGGCACGTTCCGCAAACATCTCTCGCCTCTCTAGAAGTAGCTCAAGTGCGTCCTTTGAGACGGTGGCGTCGGCTGCTTCCATCTCTGCAAGTGCCTTGACAGAAAAAGTCAAGACCAACGTGGCCACCATTCTGAAAGTGGCCACAAACTCGAAAAACCTGAAGGGCACATATCAACGTGCCCTGAAGGAAGCCGCCGCTTTCATCACCGAGGCGGCCGACGAGTTCGGCACTCGCACCCTAAACGAGGAAACGGCGAAGTTGCAGGCTGAAAACGTCCGACTCCGAGCGGAGATGGCGGAGCTCCGCTCGGAGCTTGCAACGATGAGGGCGGAGCTCTTGGCCGTTAAGACCTCACGGCCAGAGGCGCCCCAGTCGTCACCCGTGGCTGTTGCCGATCCCGAGTTGGAGCGTACGCTCACTGAGAGGATCGGCAACATGCTGAACGCCCGACTGGCGGCCCTAGAGGACCGGCTGCTGCCGGCCAAGACAATCCGGCCTCCGCTGGCAGCAGACCGGAGAAAGGAGGAGGCGGAACAGGCAGCGCGGGATGTGGCTGTGGTAACTGACGCGGTTGCCACGGTTACAATCGGCTCGACCATCAAAGCCAAGGGCAAAAAGGCGAAGGCGGCAAAAACACCGTCGCCCGCCGATCAAACGCCCTCTTACGCAGCCAAGGCCGCCACACCTCGCGCCCCGGCTGACAGCGCCCAGCCGACTGACCAACCGGCTGCCCCACAAGCCAAAGGGAAGGGAAAGGGGAAAGGCAAAACTTCGGCCGCACAACAGACGCCGACCCCTGCACCCTCCACGTCCGTTCAGCAGAAGGGCGAGTGGGAGAAAGTTGGAGAAAAGAAGGCCGCTAAAAAGCAGGCCAAAGCCGCCTCCAACAAGGCGAAGAAGGCAGCTGCAAAACTGCGCGCCCCACGCTCAACAGCCGTCGTCCTCACTCTGGAACCCGGAGCGCAAGAGAAGGGCGTAACTTACGCCGGGGTCTTGGCTAAGGCCAAGGCCAACATCAAGTTGGCCGACCTCGGCATTGCGGGGGTGCAGGTCAAGACCACTGCCACAGGAGCTCGGCTCCTTGAGATCTCTGGGGCCACAAGTGGACAGAAGGCGGACGCCCTTGCCGAGCGGCTGAGGCTGTTGTTGGAGGCGGACGAGGTCCGGGTGTCCAGGCCCGTTAAATGTGCAAGCTTGCGCATCACGGGCTTGGACGACTCAGTGACCGCCGAAGAACTGGCGGGCGCAATAGCCAGAGTCGGCGGCTGCTCGGCGGAGCATATCAGGCCCGGACCGATCAGCCGGGGGCCAAACGGCATGGGGGTAGTTGTGGCCAGCTGCCCCGTGACGGCCGCCAAAAAGGTCCTTGACGGCGGCAGACTGCTGGTTGGGTGGGTTTCGGCTCGGGTGAAGGCGTTGGAGTCGAGGCCCACAAAGTGCTACAGGTGCCAGGCCGAGGGCCACGTCAGGGCCAAGTGCACGGCGCAATTGGACTGCGGCCAGCTGTGCTTCCGCTGCGGCCAGCCTGATCACAAGGCGGGGTCGTGCCAGGCACCAACGCCGTGCTGTGTTCTGTGCACGGCGTCTGGCCAGCCGGCGGAGCACAAGCTGGGCAGTAAGACCTGCCCCGCGACCGTCCAACCAGCAAAGGGCGGCAAAAAGAGCAAAAAGAAGAAGAAGAAGGGATTGGCCGCAAGCGAGCAGCCGAACGCCTCGGCCGCGGCAGAAGCACCGCAGGGCCAGACGGAGGAACCAACACAGATGGAGTGTCAGTAATGGCCCCACCCCTCCGTCTGCTGCAGGCCAACATCAACCACTGCGCCAGGGCTCAGGACCTTTTACTCCAGAGCATGGCGCAGTGGAAGATCAACATTGTGGTCGTCGCCGAGCCGTATTTTATCCCTCCCAGGGACGACTGGGTGGGAGACACCACCGGCTCGGCGGCCTTGATCTGGTCGGCTGCCGCCGGAACCCCGTCCATCGAGAATATCTCGAGGGGGCGGGGTTACGTCGCGGCGCAATTCGGCGAGGTTGTGGTGGTGGGAGTATACTTCTCTCCAAACCGCACCCTCGCCGAGTTTGAGAGCTTCCTCTTGGAGCTGTCCACGTTGGTGGACCGTGCCCGCCCTCGCTCCGTTCTCGTCCTAGGGGACCTCAACGCCAAGTCCGCGGCGTGGGGTTCCCGCGCCACAGACCATCGTGGCACGGCGCTGGAGGAGTGGGCCCTCGCGTCGGGTCTGGCCGTCCTGAACCGCGGTTCAGTCGACACGTGCGTGCGACAGCTGGGTGGGTCCATAGTGGACGTATCGTTCGCTAGCCCGGCTCTAGCACGCCGTGTCCGGGGGTGGAGAGTCTTGGAGGAGGTGGAGACGTTGTCGGACCACCGGTACATCCGGTTCGACGTCTCCGCCCAGACCTCGGGCATCCACCGCCCACCGACCCCGGGGAGGGACGGACCGCGCTGGGCGCTGAAGCGCCTCGACCGGGAGCTCCTTGAGGAAGCGGCCATTGTCAAGGCATGGTCAGAGGGACCGGAGAGGCCCGGTGACGACGTCGACGGAGAGGCGAGCTGGTTCCGCGGGGCGATGACGCAAATCTGCGACGCGGCTATGCCCCGCGTCCAGTCTCGGCCCACCAAGCGTCAGGTGTACTGG
This sequence comes from Shargacucullia verbasci, assembly GCA_947562105.1. Taxonomy (NCBI): domain Eukaryota; kingdom Metazoa; phylum Arthropoda; class Insecta; order Lepidoptera; family Noctuidae; genus Shargacucullia; species Shargacucullia verbasci. Next base: position 3,818 of record OX387293.1, on the reverse strand, counting down.
TGGACAGAGGAGATCGCCCAGCTGCGTTATGCATGCATAGCGGCGAGACGCCAGTACACCAGGCAGCGCCGGAGACGTCTGAACCGGAGCCCCGAGACGGAGGCGGCGCTGTACCAGAGGTACCGCGCCGCGAAGGAGGCTCTGAAGATAGCCATCGGCAGAGCAAAGGAGGCAGCGAGGGAGGAGCTGCTCGAGACCCTCGAACGCGATCCGTGGGGGCGTCCATACCGTATGGTAAGGGGCAAACTACGCCCCTGGGCGCCCCCACTAACAGAGGGTCTCCGCCCCGAGTTGCTCGGGGACGTGGTGGCCGCCCTGTTTCCATCCAGGGCGGAACACACACCACCGCCGATGGCTCCGCAAGAGCCTCCTGGAGAGGGAGAAGTCCCGTATGCCCCCGAGGTGACCCAAGAGGACCTGAAGGCAGCGGTGGATCGGCTCCGGGCTAAGAACACTGCCCCGGGGCCTGACGGCATACCCGGCCGCGCCTGGGTCCTCGCCCTGAAGGAGTTGGAGCCCCGACTGCGACGGCTCTTCACGGCATGCCTGCAGGAGGGCCGGTTTCCATCGCAGTGGAAAACCGGCAGGCTGGTCCTCCTCAGGAAGGAGGGGCGCCCGGCGGACTCGCCGTCCGCATACCGGCCCATAGTGCTGCTGGACGAGGTGGCAAAGCTCTTCGAGCGCATCGTCGCCGACCGCCTCGTCCAGCATCTGAGCAGGGAGGGGCCGGACTTGGACGGCAACCAGTTCGGTTTCCGCCGCGGGCGCTCCACCGTAGACGCCATCATGCGCGTGAGGAGCCTGGCGGAGGAAGTGGTGTCCCGGGGTGGGGTCTTGTTGGCGGTGTCGTTAGACATTTGCAACGCCTTCAACACCCTGCCCTGGAGTTGTATTAGGGAGGCCCTACGTTATCACGGAGTGCCTCCCTACCTCCGCCACATCGTCGGGGCTTATCTGTCGGGGCGTTGGGTCACCTTCGTGGGGCAAAATGGCGTGGTGCAGCGACACCAGATGTCGTGCGGTGTTCCACAGGGTTCGGTCCTGGGCCCGCTCCTGTGGAACATCGGGTACGACTGGGTGCTGAGGGGTGCTCTCCTCCGGGGCGCTAGCGTGACGTGTTACGCGGACGACACGCTCGTCACGGCCCGGGGGAGATCGCACAGGGAGGCAGCCTTGCTGGCGACGGCCGCAGTGGCGCAGGTGGTGGGTCGCATCCGGCGGTTGGGGCTGGAAGTGGCCCTCCACAAATCCGAGGCCATGACGTTCCATGGGCCTCGGAACGCGCCGCCGCCGGGATCTAACATCGTGGTCGGTGGGGTCCGAATAGCTGTCGGGGCGACGATAAAATACCTGGGGGTCGTCCTCGACAGCCGCTGGGATTTCGGGCCCCACTTCCGGCGGCTGGCGCCCAAACTGATGGGCGCTGCGGCCGCGCTGGCGACGCTGCTTCCCAATCTTGGAGGGCCGACGACAAGTTGTCGGCGGCTGTACATGGGGGTCGTGCGATCCATGGCCCTGTACGGGGCCCCGGTGTGGGCCGGTGACCTGACGGCCAGCAACATCGCCATTCTGCGGAAGCCGCAACGGGCGATGGCCGTCAGAGTCATAAGAGGGTATCGCACGATCTCCCATGAGGCAGCGTGCGTACTGGCCGGATCTCCGCCCTGGGACCTGGAGGCGAAGGCCCTCGCGTCACTCTATACATGGCGCGGGGGCGAGAGGGAGCGGGGCAACAGACCTGCGCCGCGAGAAATCGAGTGGCGCAGGTCAGAGCTCCGCGAGGTCCTGGTGGCGGATTGGGGTGAACGTCTCAGTCACCCCAGCGCTGGCCTCACCACGATCGAGGCCATCCGGCCAGTGCTGCAGGAGTGGCTAGGGAGAAGCCACGGCTCCCTGACGTTTCGGGCGACGCAGGTGCTTTCTGGACATGGGTGTTTCGGAAAGTACCTGTGTCGCATAGGCAGGGAGCCAGACGCCCGGTGCCACCATTGCGTCGGTTGCCGCGAGGAGACGGCGCGGCATGTTGTGGAGGAGTGCATCTCTTGGGATGCGCCGCGCCGTGCTCTAGTCGCGGAAGTCGGAGGGGACCTCTCGCTCCCGACCATCGTTCGTCATATGGTCGGCAGCGACAGGTCCTGGGACGCAGTGGTGTCCTTCTGCGAGGAGGTGATGTCGCAGAAGGAAGCTGCGGAGAGGGAGAGGGAAATCACGTCCACTCTCCCGAGCCGCAGCAGGCGCACCGGGCGCCGGAGGCGGGGGGGTCATAACATCCGACTCCCCCCGTAGCGGTCCATCGAGCGGGCGGATTGGGGGAAATCCGTTCGCTCCGTATATGGACCCGAGGTGGCGTGCGTAGTGTCCCTCGCACGCCCCTCAGCAGAAGGTGGTCAAGGGGGGTGAGCACCCCTCCCCCCCTGTGACAAGTGGGGGTCCGCAGTGGCGGACCGGCACCGCCGGGTCGCGGACGAGTGCTGGCTTGAACCCGCGGCCCGGTATAATGGTGCAGATGGGACACTCCTGTGTTTTTAGTCGGTGCGAGTCCGACATCACCTCGTCGCCTCCCCCGGCGGCGGGGTACCCATAAGGGGTTTTCACAGGGTCAAAAAAAAAAAAAAAAAAAAAAAAAAAAAAAAAAAAAAAAAAAAAAAAAAAAAAAAAAAAAAAAAGGTTAGGTTAGGTTAGGTTAGGTTAGGTTAGGTTAGGTTAGGTTAGGTTAGGTTAGGTTAGGTTAGGTTAGGTTAGGTTAGGTTAGGTTAGGTTAGGTTAGGTTAGGTTAGGTTAGGTTAGGTTAGGTTAGGTTAGGTTAGGTTAGGTTAGGTTAGGTTAGGTTAGGTTAGGTTAGGTTAGGTTAGGTTAGGTTAGGTTAGGTTAGGTTAGGTTAGGTTAGGTTAGGTTAGGTTAGGTTAGGTTAGGTTAGGTTAGGTTAGGTTAGGTTAGGTTAGGTTAGGTTAGGTTAGGTTAGGTTAGGTTAGGTTAGGTTAGGTTAGGTTAGGTTAGGTTAGGTTAGGTTAGGTTAGGTTAGGTTAGGTTAGGTTAGGTTAGGTTAGGTTAGGTTAGGTTAGGTTAGGTTAGGTTAGGTTAGGTTAGGTTAGGTTAGGTTAGGTTAGGTTAGGTTAGGTTAGGTTAGGTTAGGTTAGGTTAGGTTAGGTTAGGTTAGGTTAGGTTAGGTTAGGTTAGGTTAGGTTAGGTTAGGTTAGGTTAGGTTAGGTTAGGTTAGGTTAGGTTAGGTTAGGTTAGGTTAGGTTAGGTTAGGTTAGGTTAGGTTAGGTTAGGTTAGGTTAGTTAGGTTAGGTTAGGTTAGGTTAGGTTAGGTTAGGTTAGGTTAGGTTAGGTTAGGTTAGGTTAGGTTAGTTAGGTTAGGTTAGGTTAGGTTAGGTTAGGTTAGGTTAGGTTAGGTTAGGTTAGGTTAGGTTAGGTTAGGTTAGGTTAGGTTAGGTTAGGTTAGGTTAGGTTAGGTTAGGTTAGGTTAGGTTAGGTTAGGTTAGTTAGGTTAGGTTAGGTTAGGTTAGGTTAGGTTAGGTTAGGTTAGGTTAGGTTAGGTTGTAGGTTAGGTTAGGTTAGGTTAGGTTAGGTTAGGTTAGGTTAGGTTAGGTTAGGTTGGTTAGGTTAGGTTAGGTTAGGTTAGGGTTAGGTTAGGTTAGGTTAGGTTAGGTTAGGTTAGGTTAGGTTAGGTTAGGTTAGGTTAGGTTAGGTTAGGTTAGGGTAGGTTAGGTTAGGTTTGGTTAGGTTAGGTTAGGTTAGGTTGGTTAGGTTAGGTTAGGTTAGGTTAGGTTAGGTTAGGTTAGGTTAGGTTAGGTTAGGTTAGGTTAGGTTAGGTT
>OX387292.1:14415800-14523181 GCA_947562105.1 Shargacucullia verbasci | reverse complement strand
GACGCCCCCACGGATCGCGCTCGAGGGTCTCGAGCAGCTCCTCCCTCGCTGCCTCCTTTGCTCTGCCGATGGCTATCTTTAGAGCCTCCTTCGCGGCGCGGTACCTCTGGTACAGCGCCGCCTCCGTCTCGGGGCTCCGGTTCAGACGTCTCCGACGCTGTCTGGTGTACTGGCGTCTCGCCGCTATGCATGCATAGCGCAGTTGGGCGATCTCCTCTGTCCACCAGTACACCTGACGCTTGGTGGGCCGAGACTGGACACGGGGCATAGCCGCGTCGCAGATCTGCGTCATCGCCCCGCGGAACCAGCTCGCCTCCCCGTCGACGTCGTCACCGGGCCTCTCCGGTCCTTCTGACCACGCCTTCACTATGGCCGCTTCCTCAAGGAGCTCCCGGTCGAGGCGCTTCAGCGCCCAGCGCGGTCCGTCCCTCCCCGGGGTCGGCGGGCGGTGGATGCCCGAGGTCTGGGCGGAGACGTTGAACCGGATGTACCGGTGGTCCGACAACGTCTCCACCTCCTCCAAGACTCTCCACCCCCGGACACGGCGTGCTAGAGCCGGGCTAGCGAACGATACGTCCACTATGGACCCACCCAGCTGTCGCACGCACGTGTCGACTGAACCGCGGTTCAGGACGGCCAGACCCGACGCGAGGGCCCACTCCTCCAGCGCCGTGCCACGATGGTCTGTGGCGCGGGAACCCCACGCCGCGGACTTGGCGTTGAGGTCCCCGAGGACGAGAACGGAGCGAGGGTGGGCACGGTCCACCAACGTGGACAGCTCCAAGAGGAAGCTCTCAAACTCGGCGAGGGTGCGGTTCGGAGAGAAGTATACTCCCACCACCACAACCTCGCCGAATTGCGCCGCGACGTAACCCCGCCCCCTCGAGATATTCTCGATGGACGGGGTCCCCGCGGCTGCTGACCATATTAGGGCCGCCGAGCCGGTGATGTCGCCCACCCAGTCGTCCCTGGGAGGGATGAAATAAGGCTCGGCGACGACGACAATGTTTATCTTCCACTGCGCCATGCTCTGGAGTAAGAGGTCCTGAGCCCTGGCGCAGTGGTTGATGTTGGCCTGCAGCAGACGGAGGGGTGGGGCCATTACTGACACTCCATCTGTGTTGGTTCCTCCGTCTGGCCCTGCGGTGCTTCTGCCGCGGCCGAGGCGTTCGGCTGTTCTTCAGTAGCCGATCCTTTCTTCTTTTTCTGCTTCTTGCTCTTCTTTTTGTTGTTGCCCCCTTTGCTGGCGGCACAGGCTTTGCTGCCCATTTTGTGCTCCGCTGGCTTGCCAGACGCCGTGCACAGAGCACAGCACGGTGTTGTTGCCTGGCAAGACCCTGCCTTGTGGCCGGGCTGGCCACAGCGGAAACACAAGTCGCCACAATCCGCCTCTGAGGTGCACTGTGCCCTGACATGGCCATCACTTTGGCACTTGTAGCACCTCGTGGGCCTCGGCTCCAGCACTTTCACTCGGGCCGAGACCCAGCCCACCAGTAATCTGCCGCCGTCGGCGACTCGTTTTGCAGCCGCCACGGGACAGCTGGTAACGACCGCCCCCATGCCGCTAGGCCCCTTGGCGAAAGTTCCCGGACGGACTTGGTCCGGCGAGCAGCCCCCAACTCTAGCCACTGCGGCCGCCAGTTCTTCGGCGGTCACTGAGTCGTCCAAGCCCGTAATGCGCAAGCTTGCACACTTAACGGGCCTGGACACCCGGACACCTTCCGCCTCCAGAAGCGTCCTAAGCCGCTCAGCAAGGGCGTCCGCCTTCTCCCCGCTCGTAGACCCGGAGATCTCCAGGAGCCGAGCACCTGTGGCAGTGGTTTTGATCTGCACACCCGCAATGCCGACGTCGGCCAACTTGATGTTGGCCTTGGCCTTAGCCAAGACCGCGGTGTACGTCAGGCCCCTCTCCTGTGCTCCCGGTTCAAGTGTCAGGACCACTGCCGTTGAGCGGGGAGCGCGCAACTTTGCCTGCGCCTTCTTTGCCTTCTTAGAGGCGGCTTTGGCCTTCTTTTTGGTGGCCTTTTTGCCCCCGACGGTCTCCCACTCGCCTCCCTGCGTGGACGACGAGGTTGCAGAGCTGGGTGTCTCTTGTGCAGCCGAGGCTTTGCCCTTCCCCTTACCCTTAGGTTTAGTTTGTGGGGCTGCCAGTTGTTTAGTCGGCTGGGTGCTCGCAGCTGGGGGGCACGGTGTGGCGGCCTTGTCCGCATATGAGGGCGGTTGGTTGCCTTGAGCCCTTGTTTCGGGTGGCGATGGGGCTTTTGGTGCCTTCGCCTTTTTGCCCTTGGCGGCGGCTTTGGCGGTCGACGCGATTGTGACCGTGGCAACCGCGTCAGTTACCACAGCCACATCCCGCGCTGCCTGCTCCGCCTCCTCCCGTCTCCGGTCTACTGCCAGCGGAGGCCGGATTGTTTTGGCCGGCAGCAGCCGGTCCTCAAGCGCCGCGAGCCGCGCGTTCAGCATGTTGCCGATCCTCTCAGTGAGCGTACGCTCCAACTCGGGATCGGCAACAGACTTTGCGGGCGGGATGTTATTCGCCTCCGGCTCGGGCCGTGCAGACCTTATGGCCAGCAGCTCTTTACGTAGGTCGGCGAGCTCCGACCGTAGCTCCGCCATTTCCGCCCGGAGGCGTTTGTTCTCCGCCTGGAGCTTTGCGGTTTCGCCTGTGGTGGTGCGAGCGCCGAACTCCTCAGCCGCCTCTCCTATGAAGGCGGCCGCATCCTTAAGGGCACGTTGAAAAGTGCCCTTGAGGTTTTTGGAATTGGTGGCGACCTTCAGGATGGTCGCCACGTTATCCTTGACCTGTTGCGTCAGCGTGTACGCTGACGCAGTGGACACGACCGTCTCAAGGGATCCAGACGTGCTGCTCCCGGAGAGGCGAGAGATTTTGTGGGAGCGCGCTCGCTCCGCCAGCTTCGCCACCTCCTCTTCCGCCCGCAGACGGAGCTCCTCGCGCTTGGCGGCGTTCAGATCCGCCTGCGCCTTGGCCAGGCCGACATATTTGCCGGTGGTCGGCGGCCGCCCTCGTCCTCTCGTGCTGACCTTAGAGGCCGGCGAGGACTCGTCACTCGAGGCCGAGTCCAGCCCCGAGTGCTCCGCTCTGTGGCGCTTGCGGCCGTCGACCCTCCAAAATTTGGAGGGCCGTCCACCACTTACGCCACTGGAGTTGGAGCCATGGTCTGACTCCATATCCACCTCTGTTGCCGACAGTCTCGTCAGCTTGACGACAGGCACCGCCCTGAAAAGGGCACTGCCTGACAACTCCTCACTTTGTCCTGAGACAACGTCGTTTTGGGTTTTTTGGGTTTTTGAGTTAAAATTATCCATATAGTTCCCACGAGTATGGGGGAAATAAAAGGTCCACCCGGGCAGTGCCCCCTGTACCCGGGTAAGCGTATATACTCCAGAGGGTCCGCCGGTCCTCTGGAGGGGGCGCGCTCGAGACTGATCATACCCGTCAGCCATACATCCCCTGGCCGCGCGCCGAGCTCGAGATTCGGGGTAATTTTTTATAGAGGTTTTCTTCCTCGCGGTCCGGGCGGTGAAGCCAAGACCCTCGGTCCCCTAAGGGATTACGATCTGACTTATGACGGGGGCAGCGAAAGGAAACAGTCCTCCCGCTGCCTGCTCGGTGACAGGGTGAGTGAACACCGAGCCCGTCCTTGCTCCTCCAGCGTGACAGAACACGTGGAGCAGCACCCCAGCCCAGACTGGGCTCCCCCCCAGTGGTTTTTTATAGAGGTTTTCTCCTCGTGGCCCACGCAGGGCCTCCGGCCCTCTCAATGAGGATTCCGGATCGGGCCGAACGGTGGTCTGCATCAGACCGTGTCTGCCGGCCATGACTGACCGGCAAACCCGTCGCCCCTCCACTCCGAGAGGAGTGCCCCCCGTGTGCAAAACGCACACCATCGCAACCTCGAGATGAGGAGCGATCCCACCCCCTGGTTTTGGCCCGCGCCGGGATGAACCCGATACCGCGCATATCTGCGCGGCGTTCCCCTATCCGCCACCTGGGGACGCGCCCGGTATGAGATCCAGAAACTCCGCCGGGAACCTAACCTAACCTAACCTTTTTTTTTTTTTTTTTTTTTTTTTTTTTTTTTTTTTTGACCCTGTGAAAACCCCTTATGGGTACCCCGCCGCCGGGGGAGGCGACGAGGTGATGTCGGACTCGCACCGACTAAAAACACAGGAGTGTCCCATCTGCACCATTATACCGGGCCGCGGGTTCAAGCCAGCACTCGTCCGCGACCCGGCGGTGCCGGTCCGCCACTGCGGACCCCCACTTGTCACAGGGGGGGAGGGGTGCTCACCCCCCTTGACCACCTTCTGCTGAGGGGCGTGCGAGGGACACTACGCACGCCACCTCGGGTCCATATACGGAGCGAGCGGATTTCCCCCAATCCGCCCGCTCGATGGACCGCTACGGGGGGAGTCGGATGTTATGACCCCCCCGCCTCCGGCGCCCGGTGCGCCTGCTGCGGCTCGGGAGAGTGGACGTGATTTCCCTCTCCCTCTCCGCAGCTTCCTTCTGCGACATCACCTCCTCGCAGAAGGACACCACTGCGTCCCAGGACCTGTCGCTGCCGACCATATGACGAACAATGGCCGGGAGCGAGAGGTCCCCTCCGACTTCCGCGACTAACCTAACCTAACCTAACCTAACCTAACCTTTTTTTTTTTTTTTTTTTTTTTTTTTTTTTTTTTTTTTTTTTTTTTTTTTTTTTTTTTTTTTTTTTTGTCGCTGGGAAAAAATGCGTTACGCATACCCTCCCATCGGGGGATGGGGGGGCTATGTGGGACTCCCCGGTCTGGTTCCGGTATACCCACTAAAACAACCCAGCGGCCTCTACCCGCTTCGTCCGAGTGGCGGGGACTGGGAAACCGGCATAGCCTCTACTTCCAGTCCTCCGCCGACGATTGCCCTTTGAGACGGGTGCAATGCAGGCAAAGGCGCCCCCGCGCTTGTCGCCCGCCCGTCGCCACGCACTCTCCGACCCCTTCTTCGTCTGCGGAGCGGCGCAGCGAGAGGGTCGTCCTCCCGCGCGCGCTCCGCCTCCTCCTTTTGCGAGATTACGTCCTCGCAAAAGGAGGCTACCGCTGCCCAGGCCTCCTCGCCCCCCAGCATGGCACTGATCACGCCGGGAAGCGAGAGGTCCTGCCCAACCACCGCAGTCAGACCGCGGCGCTGCTCGGACCAAGCCGGGCACACCTCGAGTGTGTGTTGCGCCGTGTCCTCCGCCGCACCGCATTCGTGGCACGCCGGTGTCTCCTCCCTCCCGATCCGGTGCAGGTGCGATCCGAAACAGCCATGGCCGGACAACACCTGCACCAGACGGAACGAGAGGAAACCGTGGGACCGCTCGAGCCAACTCCGCAGGACCGGACCAAGCGCGTCCAATGTCCGGCGGCCAAAGGCGGCGGCGGCGAGGTCCTGCGTCCAGTGGAGGACGATGGCGTCCTTCGCCTCCCGCCGCACAGCCTCCCGCTCTTCGGCGACGGGGCGCACCCCGAGCGCCCTCTGACGCGCCGTCCACTCGTACACCCTAGCGAGCACCCAGGCCTCCAACTCCCAAGGAGGGGTGCCGGCCAGAGCGCATGCCGCCGAGAAGCCCACCGAACGGTAGGCCCTCGCCACCCGCAGTGCGATGGCCCTTTGGGGCCTGCGGATGGCGGTCGCATTCTCCCTTCTGTGGAGGGAGTCCGCCCAGATGGGGGCCCCGTATAGGGCCATGCTCCTCAGGATGCCGGCATATAGGCGCCGGCATCCCGCCTTGGGCCCCCCCAGATTCGGGAGGAGCCACGAGAGGGCGTCCGCGGCTTTCAACAGGCGCGTCGACAGCCCGCTGAAATGCGGGCCGAAGCGCCATCTCTCGTCCAGCACCAAGCCCAGATACTTCATCTGGGGCTGGACCCCTATCCTGACGCCCTCTACGACAATATGAGCGTCGGGAGGGATGCGCTGCCGAGGCCCGTGAAAGAATACGGCCTCGGTCTTTTGCAGCGCCACCTTCAATCCCAGGCGGCGGATCCTCTCTGCAACCAAGGTTCCGCCAGCCGAGGCCAGACAGGCCGCGTCCCCAAAGTTCCTCCCCCGGGCGGTGAGGAGAGTGTCATCCGCGTAGCAGATGACACTCGTGCCCTGGAGGAGGGCTCCCCTCAGGAGCCAGTTGAATCCGATGTTCCACAGGGTGGGGCCTAGCACCGACCCCTGCGGAACACCGGACTCTGCGCCGAACCGCCTCAACGTGGCCGTCTTGTCCACGAGGAGGACCTCCCTGTCCTCCAAGTAGCTGGCCAGGAGGCTCCGCAGGTATTGGGGCACTCCATGATACCGGAGCGCCTCCAGAATCGTCGAGTGGGGCACGGAGTTGAAGGCGTTGGCAATGTCAAATGACACCGCCAGCACTCCGCCCCCCGCCTCCACCGCCTCCTTCACCTGGCCCTTGAGTAGGGCCAGCGCATCAATCGTCGAACGCCCCCGACGGAAACCGAATTGGGCGTCCGACAGGTCCGGCCCTACGCCCCGCAAATGGCTATCGAGCCTGGAGGCGACAATCCCCTCGAACAGTTTTCCGACCTCATCGAGTAGGACGATGGGCCGGTATGCCGAGGGGGAGTCCACCGGGCGTCCCTCCTTTCGGAGGAGGCATAGCTGCCCCTCCTTCCACTTTTTCGGGAATCTCCCAGCCGTGAAGCACGCGCTAAAGAGATCCCGAAACCTGTCCTTCATTTCGGAGGCGGCGATCGCCACCACCCGTGCGGGGACGCCGTCTGGTCCGGGAGCCGTCTTCTTCGCGCGGAGGCTGAGAACCCCCGCGTCGAACTCCGCCGCCGTCACCGGAGGAACCCCCTCCTCCGGCGGAGCCGCCCCTTGCGGAGGATCCATCGTTGGTGGGGTGAAGTCGGTCCTGCGCGGAAACAGGGACCGGACCACCCCGTCAAGCAACGCCGGCTCGAGGGTCTCCGTCAGTGGGGGACCATATGGGCGTAGCTGGTTCCGCGCCGCCTTGTACGGTCTCCCATAAGGATCCCTGTCGAGATCCGCCAGCATCTCGGCCCTCGCCGAGTCTTCTGCAGCGCCCATTGCAGACTTGAGGACCGTTTTCGCCTCTCGGTAGGTGGCGTATAGGCGGTCCTCCTCTGCCTGGACTCGGTTTCGGGCGCTGCGCCGTCGACTCCGAGTGTAGGCTCTTCTGGCCGCCACGCAGGCGGCCCGGAGCTCCGCCAGCTCCTCCGTCCACCAATAGACGGCACGACGGGGAGGCGGACGACGAGACCGAGGCATGCTAGAGTTGCACACCTCGGTCAGGGACCCCCTGAGCTGGACCGCTGCGGCGTCCACGTCCAGGACCTCGACAGGGGGCGACAGCCAGTCCTGGAGAAAGGCCGCCTCCCTGGCTGCCTCCCGGTTCAGGCGGGTGAGTGTCCACCGCGGGAAGGGAGACTGACGAGCGCGGGCCATCCCCCCCCCCGGAGCAGAGATGTCGAACCGTACATATCGGTGGTCCGACAAGGTCTCCACCATCTCTACCCGCCAATTGACGACGCGGGCGGCCAGCGTGGGGGTGGCGAACGAGATGTCCACCACCGACCCGCCCCGCTGCCGCACACACGTGTGGACCGCCCCCCTGTTGAGGAGGGACACACCGCATGAGGCCGCCCAAAACTCGACGGCTCGTCCCCGAACGTTGCAACCGGTGGTCGGGTTGCCCCAGGCCACTGACTTGGCGTTCAGGTCGCCCAACAGCACGACCTGGCGCAGCGCCATCCTCCCTACGACTGCGGTGAGGATCTCGAGGAAATCCTCGAAGTCCGAGAGAGGGCGGTTCGGTGAGAAATAGACCCCCACCACCGCCATGTCTCCCCACGCGGCGGCCACGTATCCCGGTCCCCTCTCTAAGAGCGAGAGGGGAGGGGAGTCCGTGGAAGACCGCGAAACCAATGCCACCAGGCCGTCCCGGTCACCCAGCCAACGGCCAGGCACCGAGTAAGGCTCGGCGATCACCGCCAAGTCCACCAACCACTCAGCCATGGTCTGCATCAGCAGATCCTGGGCTGCCCTGCAATGGTTGGTGTTCGCCTGAAGGATGCGATGTTGGACCGAATCCATCAGTCGGACATCGCATCTCCCTCCCCAGCCACCGCAGGAACGACGGCGCTAGCGGCAGCAGCAGGCCCGGTCGGTGCCCGGGCTTTGCCCCGCTTAGGGGGAGGATTGCAGTTCCTCCCCTTCATAACGTGGTCCGCCGGGCAGCCACTGGCGGCACACACCGCGCAGTGCGGCGTGGCGGCCCCGCAGGAGGCGGCTTTGTGACCCTCCTTGCCGCAGCGGAAGCACATGTCCGTCCTGTCTACTGTGGACGGACACAGGGGCCGGGTGTGTCCGATGCCGAAGCACCGGAAACACCGCAGAGGCTGTTCCTCGAGTGCCCGGACTGCACCCGAGCTGAACCCGACTGTAAGCCGTCCCTTGGCAAGGACGGCTTTGGCAGCGGCGATTGGGCACTCGAGGCGAACGGTGCCCATGCCGCCGCGCCCGGGCCTTATGTCCCGGCATTGGACCGCCGCGACGCCACAGTCCCCTATCGCTGCGACCGCCGCCACCACCTCCTCCTTGGTGACGGAGTCATCAAGGTCCGTCACCTCTATGGCCGCCGACTTTACCGGTCGGGCCACCTTGGCCGAGTCCGCAATGACCTCCTGCAGCTTGGCTGCAAAGAGGTCCGCATGGGCACTCCCCTCTGCCCCCGGGAACTCAAAGATTCGGGCCCCGGCTTGGGTCCGACGGCAAGACACCTTGCTGATCCCCAGTTGGGTGGGATCGGCATTCGCACGCGCCCGCACCAAAATAGACGCGTACGTCTCTCCTCGTTCCGCAGCCTCCGCGGTGAGCGTCACAACGACGGCCGCGGTTTTGGGGGGGACTAGCTGCTTCTTTCCCCCCCCTTTCCCTTTCCCCTTTCCCTTACCGGTCGTCTGCGACTGGCTGGGAGGGGCGGTGGCGGGGACGGCAGGGACGGCCGTCGCCGACTTTTTGCCTTTGCCCTTCCCCTTACGGCCCGCCACCTTCCACTCGTTGGACGGGGTGGTCGAGGGGAGAAGGGCGTCCTCGGCAACCTTTTTTTTTTTTTTTTTTTTTTTTTTTTTTTTTTTTTTTTTTTTTTTTTTGACCCTGTGAAAACCCCTTATGGGTACCCCGCCGCCGGGGGAGGCGACGAGGTGATGTCGGACTCGCACCGACTAAAAACACAGGAGTGTCCCATCTGCACCATTATACCGGGCCGCGGGTTCAAGCCAGCACTCGTCCGCGACCCGGCGGTGCCGGTCCGCCACTGCGGACCCCCACTTGTCACAGGGGGGGAGGGGTGCTCACCCCCCTTGACCACCTTCTGCTGAGGGGCGTGCGAGGGACACTACACACGCCACCTCGGGTCCATATACGGAGCGAACGGATTTCCCCCAATCCGCCCGCTCGATGGACCGCTACGGGGGGAGTCGGATGTTATGACCCCCCCGCCTCCGGCGCCCGGTGCGCCTGCTGCGGCTCGGGAGAGTGGACGTGATTTCCCTCTCCCTCTCCGCAGCTTCCTTCTGCGACATCACCTCCTCGCAGAAGGACACCACTGCGTCCCAGGACCTGTCGCTGCCGACCATATGACGAACAATGGCCGGGAGCGAGAGGTCCCCTCCGACTTCCGCGACTAGAGCACGGCGCGGCGCATCCCAAGAGATGCACTCCTCCACAACATGCCGCGCCGTCTCCTCGCGGCAACCGACGCAATGGTGGCACCGGGCGTCTGGCTCCCTGCCTATGCGACACAGGTACTTTCCGAAGCACCCATGTCCAGAAAGCACCTGCGTCGCGCGAAACGTCAGGGAGCCGTGGCTTCTCCCCAGCCACTCCTGCAGTACTGGCCGGATGGCCTCGATCGTGGTGAGGCCAGCGCTGGGGTGAGTGAGGCGTTCACCCCAATCCGCCACCAGGACCTCGCGGAGCTCTGACCTGCGCCACTCGATTTCTCGCGGCGCAGGTCTGTTGCCCCGCTCCCTCTCGCCCCCGCGCCATGTATAGAGTGACGCGAGGGCCTTCGCCTCCAGGTCCCAGGGCGGAGATCCGGCCAGTACGCACGCTGCCTCATGGGAGATCGTGCGATAACCTCTTATGACTCTGACGGCCATCGCCCGTTGCGGCTTCCGCAGAATGGCGATGTTGCTGGCCGTCAGGTCATCGGCCCACACCGGGGCCCCGTACAGGGCCATGGATCGCACGACCCCCATGTACAGCCGCCGACAACTCGTCGTCGGCCCTCCAAGATTGGGAAGCAGCGTCGCCAGCGCGGCCGCAGCGCCCATCAACTTGGGCGCCAGCCGCCGGAAGTGAGGCCCGAAATCCCAGCGGCTGTCGAGGACGACCCCCAGGTATTTTATCGTCGCCCCGACAGCTATTCGGACCCCACCGACCACGATGTTAGATCCCGGCGGCGGCGCGTTCCGAGGCCCATGGAACGTCATGGCCTCGGATTTGTGGAGGGCCACCTCCAGCCCCAATCGCCGGATGCGACCCACCACCTGCGCCACTGCGGCCGTCGCCAGCAAGGCTGCCTCCCTGTGCGATCTCCCCCGGGCCGTGACGAGCGTGTCGTCCGCGTAACACGTCACGCTAGCGCCCCGGAGGAGAGCACCCCTCAGCACCCAGTCGTACCCGATGTTCCACAGGAGCGGGCCCAGAACCGAACCCTGTGGAACACCGCACGACATCTGGTGTCGCTGCACCACGCCATTTTGCCCCACGAAGGTGACCCAACGCCCCGACAAATAAGCCCCGACGATGTGGCGGAGGTAGGGAGGCACTCCGTGATAACGTAGGGCCTCCCCAATACAACTCCAGGGCAGGGTGTTGAAGGCGTTACAGATGTCTAACGACACCGCCAACAAGACCCCACCCCGGGACACCACTTCCTCCGCCAGGCTCCTCACGCGCATGATAGCGTCTATGGTGGAGCGCCCGCGGCGGAAACCGAACTGGTTGCCGTCCAGGTCCGGCCCCTCCCTGCTCAGATGCTGGACGAGGCGGTCGGCGACGATGCGCTCGAAGAGCTTTGCCACCTCGTCCAGCAGCACTATGGGCCGGTATGCGGACGGCGAGTCCGCCGGGCGCCCCTCCTTCCTGAGGAGGACCAGCCTGCCGGTTTTCCACTGCGATGGAAACCGGCCCTCCTGCAGGCATGCCGTGAAGAGCCGTCGCAGTCGGGGCTCCAACTCCTTCAGGGCGAGGACCCAGGCGCGGCCGGGTATGCCGTCGGGCCCCGGGGCAGTGTTCTTGGCCCGGAGCCGATCCACCGCTGCCTTCAGGTCCTCTTGGGTCACCTCGGGGGCATTCGGGACTTCTCCCTCTCCAGGAGGCTCTGGCGGAGCCATCGGCGGTGGTGTGTATTCCGCCCTTGATGGAAATAGGGCGGACACCACGTCCCCGAGCAGCTCGGGGCGGAGACCCTCTGTAAGTGGGGGGGCCCAGGGGCGTAGTTTGCCCCGTACCATGCGGTACGGACGCCCCCACGGATCGCGATCGAGGGTCTCGAGCAGCTCCTCCCTCGCTGCCTCCTTTGCTCTGCCGATGGCTATCTTCAGAGCCTCCTTCGCGGCGCGGTACCTCTGGTACAGCGCCGCCTCCGTCTCAGGGCTCCGGTTCAGACGCCTCCGACGCTGTCTGGTGTACTGGCGTCTCGCCGCTATGCACGTGTAGCGCAACTGGGCGATTTCCTCTGTCCACCAGTACACCTGACGCTTGGTGGGCCGAGACTGGACGCGGGGCATAGCCGCGTCGCAGATCTGCGTCATCGCCCCGCGGAACCAGCTCGCCTCCCCGTCGACGTCGTCACCGGGCCTCTCTGGTCCTTCAGACCACGCCTTGACTATGGCCGCTTCCTCGAGGAGCTCCCGGTCGAGGCGCTTCAGCGCCCAGCGCGGTCCGTCCCTCCCCGGGGTCGGCGGGTGGTGGATGCCCGAGGTCTGGGCGGAGACGTTGAACCGGATGTACCGGTGGTCCGACAACGTCTCCACCTCCTCCAAGACTCTCCACCCCCGGACACGGCGTGCTAGAGCCGGGCTAGCGAACGATACGTCCACTATGGACCCGCCCAGCTGTCGCACGCACGTGTCGACTGAACCGCGGTTCAGGACGGACAGACCCGTCGTGAGAGCCCACTCCTCCAGCGCCGTGCCACGATGATCTGTGGCGCGGGAACCCCACGCCGCGGACTTGGCGTTGAGGTCCCCGAGGACGAGAACGGAGCGAGGGTGGGCGCGGTCCACCAACGTGGACAGCTCCAAGAGGAAGCTCTCGAATTCGGCGAGGGTGCGGTTCGGAGAGAAATATGCTCCCACCACCACAACCTCGCCGAACTGAGCCGCGACGTAGCCCCGCCCTCTCGAGATGTTTTCGATGGACGGGGCCCCGGCGGCAGCTGACCAAATTAGAGCCGCCGAGCCAGTGGCGTCTCCCACCCAGTCGTCCCTGGGAGGGATAAAATATGGCTCGGCGACGACAGCGATGTTTATCTTCCACTGCGCCATGCTCTGGAGTAAAAGGTCCTGAGCCCTGGCACAGTGGTTGATATTGGCCTGCAGGAGACGGAGGGGTGGGGCCATTACTGACACTCCATGTCTACTGGCCCCTCCGTCTGGGTCTGCGGCGCTTCCGCCGTAGCCAAGGCGTTCGGCTGTTCACTAGCAGCCGATTCTTCCTTCTTTTTCTTCTTCCTATTCTTCTTTTTATTGCCCCCTTTGCTGGTGGCACAGGCTTTGCTGCCCATTTTGTGTTCCGCTGGCTTGCCAGACGCCGTGCACAGAGCACAGCACGGCGTTGTCGCCTGGCAAGACCCTGCTTTGTGGCCGGGCTGGCCACAGCGGAAACATAAATCACCGCAATCCGCCTCTGAGGTGCACTGTGCCCTGACGTGGCCATCACTTTGGCACTTGTAGCACCTCGTGGGCCTCGGCTCCAGCACTTTCACCCGGGCCGAGACCCAGCCCACCAGTAATCTGCCGCCGTCGGCGACCCGTTTTGCAGCCGCCACGGGACAGCTGGTAACGACCGCCCCCATGCCGCTGGGCCCCTTGGCGAAAGTTCCCGGACGGACTTGGTCCGGCGAGCAGCCCCCGACTCTGGCCACTGCGGCCGCCAGTTCTTCGGCGGTCACTGAGTCGTCCAAGCCCGTAATGCGCAAGCTTGCACACTTAACGGGCCTGGACACCCGGACACCTTCCGCCTCCAGAAGCGACCTAAGCCGCTCAGCAAGGGCGTCCGCCTTCTCCCCGCTCGTAGACCCGGAGATCTCCAGGAGCCGAGCACCTGTAGCAGTGGTTTTGATCTGCACACCCGCAATGCCGACGTCGGCCAACTTGATGTTGGCCTTGGCCTTAGCCAAGACCGCGGTGTACGTCAGGCCCCTCTCCTGTGCTCCCGGTTCGAGAGTCAGGACCACCGCCGTTGAGCGGGGAGCGCGCAACTTTGCCTCCGCCTTCTTTGCCTTCTTCTTGGCTTTGGCCTTCTTTTTGGAGGCCTTCTTGTCTCCGACGGTCTCCCACTCGCCCGTTTGTTTGGACGTCGAGGGAGCAGAGGCCGGAGTCTGCTGGGCAGCGGGCTTTGCGGTAGCCGTTTGGCCAGCTGGCACGGTATTTCCCACCGGAGCGGCCTGCGGGGTAGCCGCCTTGGCTGCGTAGGTCGGCTTAGCCTTTTTGCCCTTTTTGGTCGACGCCTTGGTCGGGGCTTTGGATGGGCCAGCATGGACCTCGGCCACCGCATCCACAACCGCTTGAGCTGCCGCCTGAGCTGCCGCTTCCCGTTTCCGGTCTGCTGCCAGCGGAGGCCGGATTGTTTTGGCCGGCAGCAGCCGGTCCTCAAGCGCCGCGAGCCGCGCGTTCAGCATGTTGCCGATCCTCTCAGTGAGCGTACGCTCCAACTCGGGATCGGCAACAGACTTTGCGGGCGGGATGTTGTTCGCCTCCGGCTCGGGCCGTGCAGACCTTATGGCCAGCAGCTCTTTCCGCAGGTCGGCGAGCTCCGACCGTAGCTCCGCCATTTCCGCCCGGAGGCGTTTGTTCTCCGCCTGGAGCTTTGCGGTTTCGTCTGTGGTGGTGCGAGCGCCGAACTCCTCAGCCGCCTCTCCTATGAAGGCGGCCGCATCCTTGAGGGCACGTTGAAAAGTGCCCTTAAGGTTTTTGGAATTGGTGGCGACCTTCAGAATGGTCGCCACGTTATCCTTGACCTGCTGCGTCAGCGTGCACGCTGGCGCAGCGGACACGACCGTCTCAAGGGATCCGGACGTGCTGCTCCCAGAGAGGCGGGTGATTTTGTGGGAGCGCGCTCGCTCCGCCAGCTTCGCCACCTCCTCTTCCGCCCGCAGACGGAGCTCCTCGCGCTTGGCGGCGTTCAGCTCCGCCTGCGCTTTGGCCAGGCCGACATACTTGCCAGTAGTCGGCGGCCGCCCTCTTCCTTTCGAGCTGACCTTAGAGGCCGGCGAGGACTCGTCACTCGAGGCCGAGTCCAGCCCCGAGTGCTCCGCTCTGTGGCGCTTGCGGCCATCGACCCTCCAAAATTTGGAGGGGCGCCCAGCACTAACGCCGCTGGAGTTGGAGCCGTGGTCCGACTCCATCTCCACCTCTGATGCCGACAGTCTCGTCAGCTTGACGACGGGCACCGCCCTGAAAAGGGCACTGCCTGACAACTCCTCACTTTGTCCTAAGACAACGTCGTTTTGGGTTTTTTGGGTTTTATTTAAAGTATCCATACAATTCCCACGAGTATGGGGGAAATAAAAGGTCCACCCGGGCAGTGCCCCCTGTACCCGGGTAAGCGTATATACTCCAGAGGGTCCGCCGGTCCTCTGGAGGGGGCGCGCTCGAGACTGATCATACCCGTCAGCCATACATCCCCTGGCCGCGCGCCGAGCTCGAGATTCGGGGTGATTTTTTATAGAGGTTTTCTTCCTCGCGGCCCGGGCGGTGAAGCCAAGACCCTCGGTCCCCTAAGGGATTACGATCTGATGACGGGGGCAGCGAAAGGAAACAGTCCTCCCGCTGCCTGCTCGGTGACAGGGTGAGTGAACACCGCGCCCGTCCTTGCTCCTCCAGCGTGACAGAACACGTGGAGCAGCACCCCAGCCCAGACTGGGCTCCCCCCCAATGGTTTTTTATAGAGGTTTTCTCCTCGTGGCCCACGCAGGGCCTCCGGCCCTCTCAATGAGGATTCCGGATCGGGCCGAACGGTGGTCTGCATCAGACCGTGTCTGCCGGCCATGACTGACCGGCAAACCCGTCGCCCCTCCACTCCGAGAGGAGTGCCCCCTCGTGTGCAAAACGCACACCATCGCAACCTCGAGATGAGGAGCGATCCCACCCCCTGGTTTTGGCCCGCGCCGGGATGAACCCGATACCGCGCATATCTGCGCGGCGTTCCCCTATCCGCCACCTGGGGACGCGCCCGGTATGAGATCCAGAAACTCCGCCGGGTCCTCGGCAACCTAACCTAACCTAACCTAACCTAACCTAACCTAACCTAACCTAACCTAACCTAACCTAACCTAACCTTTTTTTTTTTTTTTTTTTTTTTTTTTTTTTTTTTTTTTTTTTTTTTTTTGACCCTGTGAAAACCCCTTATGGGTACCCCGCCGCCGGGGGAGGCGACGAGGTGATGTCGGACTCGCACCGACTAAAAACACAGGAGTGTCCCATCTGCACCATTATACCGGGCCGCGGGTTCAAGCCAGCACTCGTCCGCGACCCGGCGGTGCCGGTCCGCCACTGCGGACCCCCACTTGTCACAGGGGGGGAGGGGTGCTCACCCCCCTTGACCACCTTCTGCTGAGGGGCGTGCGAGGGACACTACGCACGCCACCTCGGGTCCATATACGGAGCGAACGGATTTCCCCCAATCCGCCCGCTCGATGGACCGCTACGGGGGGAGTCGGATGTTATGACCCCCCCGCCTCCGGCGCCCGGCGCGCCTGCTGCGGCTCGGGAGAGTGGACGTGATTTCCCTCTCCCTCTCCGCAGCTTCCTTCTGCGACATCACCTCCTCGCAGAAGGACACCACTGCGTCCCAGGACCTGTCGCTGCCGACCATATGACGAACAATGGCCGGGAGCGAGAGGTCCCCTCCGACTTCCGCGACTAGAGCACGGCGCGGCGCATCCCAAGAGATGCACTCCTCCACAACATGCCGCGCCGTCTCCTCGCGGCAACCGACGCAATGGTGGCACCGGGCGTCTGGCTCCCTGCCTATGCGACACAGGTACTTTCCGAAGCACCCATGTCCAGAAAGCACCTGTGTCGCGCGAAACGTCAGGGAGCCGTGGCTTCTCCCCAGCCACTCCTGCAGTACTGGCCGGATGGCCTCGATCGTGGTGAGGCCAGCGCTGGGGTGAGTGAGGCGTTCACCCCAATCCGCCACCAGGACCTCGCGGAGCTCTGACCTGCGCCACTCGATTTCTCGCGGCGCAGGTCTGTTGCCCCGCTCCCTCTCGCCCCCGCGCCATGTATAGAGTGACGCGAGGGCCTTCGCCTCCAGGTCCCAGGGCGGAGATCCGGCCAGTACGCACGCTGCCTCATGGGAGATCGTGCGATAACCTCTTATGACTCTGACGGCCATCGCCCGTTGCGGCTTCCGCAGAATGGCGATGTTGGTGGCCGTCAGGTCATCGGCCCACACCGGGGCCCCGTACAGGGCCATGGATCGCACGACCCCCATGTACAGCCGCCGACAACTCGTCGTCGGCCCTCCGAGATTGGGAAGCAGCGTCGCCAGCGCGGCCGCAGCGCCCATCAGTTTGGGCGCCAGCCGCCGGAAGTGGGGCCCGAAATCCCAGCGGCTGTCGAGGACGACCCCCAGGTATTTTATCGTCGCCCCGACAGCTATTCGGACCCCACCGACCACGATGTTAGATCCCGGCGGCGGCGCGTTCCGAGGCCCATGAAACGTCATGGCCTCGGATTTGTGGAGGGCCACTTCCAGCCCCAACCGCCGGATGCGACCCACCACCTGCGCCACTGCGGCCGTCGCCAGCAAGGCTGCCTCCCTGTGCGATCTCCCCCGGGCCGTGACGAGCGTGTCGTCCGCGTAACACGTCACGCTAGCGCCCCGGAGGAGAGCACCCCTCAGCACCCAGTCGTACCCGATGTTCCACAGGAGCGGGCCCAGGACCGAACCCTGTGGAACACCGCACGACATCTGGTGTCGCTGCACCACGCCATTTTGCCCCACGAAGGTGACCCAACGCCCCGACAAATAAGCCCCGACGATGTGGCGGAGGTAGGGAGGCACTCCGTGATAACGTAGGGCCTCCCTAATACAACTCCAGGGCAGGGTGTTGAAGGCGTTACAGATGTCTAACGACACCGCCAACAAGACCCCACCCCGGGACACCACTTCCTCCGCCAGGCTCCTCACGCGCATGATAGCGTCTATGGTGGAGCGCCCGCGGCGGAAACCGAACTGGTTGCCGTCCAGGTCCGGCCCCTCCCTGCTCAGATGCTGGACGAGGCGGTCGGCGACGATGCGCTCGAAGAGCTTTGCCACCTCGTCCAGCAGCACTATGGGCCGGTATGCGGACGGCGAGTCCGCCGGGCGCCCCTCCTTCCTGAGGAGGACCAGCCTGCCGGTTTTCCACTGCGATGGAAACCGGCCCTCCTGCAGGCATGCCGTGAAGAACCGTCGCAGTCGGGGCTCCAACTCCTTCAGGGCGAGGACCCAGGCGCGGCCGGGTATGCCGTCGGGCCCCGGGGCAGTGTTCTTGGCTCGGAGCCGATCCACCGCTGCCTTCAGGTCCTCTTGGGTCACCTCGGGGGCATTCGGGACTTCTCCCTCTCCAGGAGGCTCTGGCGGAGCCATCGGCGGTGGTGTGTGTTCCGCCCTTGATGGAAATAGGGCGGACACCACGTCCCCGAGCAGCTCGGGGCGGAGACCCTCTGTTAGTGGGGGCGCCCAGGGGCGTAGTTTGCCCCGTACCATGCGGTACGGACGCCCCCACGGATCGCGCTCGAGGGTCTCGAGCAGCTCCTCCCTCGCTGCCTCCTTTGCTCTGCCGATGGCTATCTTTAGAGCCTCCTTCGCGGCGCGGTACCTCTGGTACAGCGCCGCCTCCGTCTCGGGGCTCCGGTTCAGACGTCTCCGACGCTGCCTGGTGTACTGGCGTCTCGCCGCTATGCACGCATAGCGCAGCTGGGCGATCTCCTCTGTCCACCAGTACACCTGACGCTTGGTGGGCCGAGACTGGACGCGGGGCATAGCCGCGTCGCAGATTTGCGTCATCGCCCCGCGAAACCAGCTCGCCTCTCCGTCGACGTCGTCACCGGGCCTCTCCGGTCCCTCTGACCATGCCTTAACAATGGCCGCTTCCTCGAGGAGCTCTCGGTTGAGGCGCTTCAGCGCCCAGCGCGGTCCGTCCCTCCCCGGGGTCGGCGGGCGGTGGATGCCCGAGGTCTGGGCGGAGACGTCGAACCGGATGTACCGGTGGTCCGACAACGTCTCCACCTCCTCCAAGACTCTCCACCCCCGGACACGACGTGCTAGAGCCGGGCTAGCGAACGATACGTCCACTATGGACCCACCCAGCTGTCGCACGCACGTGTCGACTGAACCGCGGTTCAGGACGGCCAGACCCGACGCGAGGGCCCACTCCTCCAGCGCCGTGCCACGATGGTCTGTGGCGCGGGAACCCCACGCCGCGGACTTGGCGTTGAGGTCCCCGAGGACGAGAACGGAGCGAGGGTGGGCACGGTCCACCAACGTGGACAGCTCCAAGAGGAAGCTCTCGAACTCGGCGAGGGTGCGGTTCGGAGAGAAGTACACTCCCACCACCACAACCTCGCCGAATTGCGCCGCGACGTAACCCCGCCCCCTCGAGATATTCTCGATGGACGGGGTTCCGGCGGCAGCCGACCAGATCAAGGCCGCCGAGCCGGTGGTGTCTCCCACCCAGTCGTCCCTGGGAGGGATAAAATACGGCTCGGCGACGACGACGATGTTTATCTTCCACTGCGCCATGCTCTGGAGTAAAAGGTCCTGAGCCCTGGCGCAGTGGTTGATGTTGGCCTGCAGCAGACGGAGGGGTGGGGCCATTACTGACACTCCATTTCTACTGTCCCCTCCGTCTGGCTCTGCGGCGCTTCCGCCGCGGCCGAGGCGTTCGGCTGCTCTGCTGTTGCGGCCGATCCCTTCTTCCTCTTTTTCTTCTTCCCGCCCTTCGATTTTGGCTGGACGGTCGCGGGGCAGGTCTTACTGCCCAGCTTGTGCTCCGCTGGCTGGCCAGACGCCGTGCACAGAACACAGCACGGCGTTGGTGCCTGGCACGACCCCGCCTTGTGACCAGGCTGGCCGCAGCGGAAGCACAGCTGGCCGCAGTCCAATTGCGCCGTGCACTTGGCCCTGACGTGGCCCTCGGCCTGGCACCTGTAGCACTTTGTGGGCCTCGACTCCAACGCCTTCACCCGAGCCGAAACCCACCCAACCAGCAGTCTGCCGCCGTCAAGGACTTTTTTGGCGGCCGCCACGGGGCAGCTGGCCACCACTACCCCCATGCCGTTTGGCCCCCGGCTGATCGGTCCGGGCCTGATGTGCTCCGCCGAGCAGCCGCCGACTCTGGCTATTGCGGCCGCCAGTTCTTCGGCGGTCACTGAGTCGTCCAAGCCCGTGATGCGCAAGCTTGCACATTTAACGGGCCTGGACACCCGGACCTCGTCCGCCTCCAACAGCAGCCTCAGCCGCTCGGCAAGGGCGTCCGCCTTCTCCCCACTTGTGGCCCCAGAGATTTCAAGGAGCCGGGCACCTGTAGCAGTGGTCTTGACCTGCACCCCCGCAATGCCGAGGTCGGCCAACGTGATGTTGGCTTTGGCCTTAGCCAGGACCCCGGCGTAAGTGACGCCCTTCTCTTGCGCCCCGGGTTCCAGGGTGAGGACGACGGCTGTTGAGCGTGGGGCGCGCAGCTTCGCCTTGCTCTTTTCCGCCTTTTTTGCGGACTTCTTCTCCTTCTTTTTAGCGGCCTTCTTCTCGCCGACTTTCTCCCACTCGCCCTCCTGCTGCACGGACGTGGAGGGTGCAGGGGTGGGCGTCTGCTGTGCGGCCGGGGATTTGCCTTTCCCCTTACCCTTCCCTTTAGCTTGTGGGGCAGCCGGCTGGTCAGTCGGCTGGACGCTGTCAGCCGGGGCGCGAGGTGTGGCGGCCTTGGCTGCGTAAGAGGGCGTTTTATCGGCGGGCGACGGTGTTTTTGCCGCCTTCGCCTTTTTGCCCTTGGCTTTGGTGGTCGAGCCGATTGTGACCGTGGCAACCGCGTCCGTTACCACAGCCACATCCCGCGCTGCCTGCTCCGCCGCCTCCTTTCTCCGGTCTGCTGCCAGCGGAGGCCGGATTGTCTTGGCCGGCAGCAGCCGGTCTTCTAGGGCCGCCAGTCGGGCGTTCAGCATGTTGCCGATCCTCTCAGTGAGCGTACGCTCCAACTCGGGATCGGCAACAGCCACGGGTGACGACTGGGGCGTCTCGGGCTCGGGCCGTTTGGATTTGGCGGCCAGCAGCTCAGCTCTTATCGTGGCAAGCTCCGCACGAAGCTCCGCCATCTCCGCTCGGAGGCGGACGTTTTCGGCCTGCAGCTTCGCCGTTTCCTCGCCTAGGGTGCGAGCGCCGAACTCGTCGGCCGCCTCGGTGATAAAAGCGGCGGCTTCCTTCAGGGCACGTTGATATGTGCCCTTCAGGTTCTTCGAGTTTGTGGCCACTTTCAGAATGGTGGCCACGTTAGTCTTGACTTGTTGTGTCAAGGCGCTTGCAGAGATGGAAGCAGCCGACGCCACCGTCTCAAAGGACGCACTTGAGCTACTTCTAGAGAGGCGAGAGATGTTTGCGGAACGTGCCCGCTTCGCCTGCTCCATGACCTCCTGCTCCGCTATGAGACGGAGCTCTTCGCGCTTGGCGGCGTTCAGCTCCGCCTGCGCTTTGGCCAGACCGACATATTTGCCAGTGGTTGGTGGCCGCCCTCTTCCTCTCGCACTGACCTTTATGGCCGGCGAGGTATCCTCACTCGAGGTCGACTCCGACCCCGAGTTGCCCTCTCGTTGGCGCTTGCGGCCATCAACCCTCCAAAACTTGGAGGGGCGCCCAGCACTCGCGCCGCTCGAGATGGAACCGTGATCCGGCTCCACTTCCGCCTCCGAGGCTGACAGTCTTGTCAGCCTCACGACAGGCTGCGCCCTGATAAGGGCACTGCGTGTCTCGTCCTCTCCTACATCATTTGGGTTTTTGTTTTTAATATTGGTATCCATAAAGTTCCCACGAGTATGGGGGAAATAACAGGTCCACCCGGGCAGTGCCCCCTGTACCCGGGTAAGCGTATATACTCCAGAGGGTCCGCCGGTCCTCTGGAGGGGGCGCGCTCGAGACTGATCATACCCGTCAGCCATACATCCCCTGGCCGCGCGCCGAGCTCGGGATTCGGGGTGATTTTTTATAGAGGTTTTCTTCCTCGCGGCCCGGGCGGTGAAGCCAAGACCCTCGGTCCCCTAAGGGATTACGATCTGATGACGGGGGCAGCGAAAGGAAACAGTCCTCCCGCTGCCTGCTCGGTGACAGGGTGAGTGAACACCGAGCCCGTCCTTGCTCCTCCAACGTGACAGAACACGTGGAGCAGCACCCCAGCCCAGACTGGGCTCCCCCCCAGTGGTTTTTTATAGAGGTTTTCTCCTCGTGGCCCACGCAGGGCCTCCGGCCCTCTCAATGAGGATTCCGGATCGGGCCGAACGGTGGTCTGCATCAGACCGTGTCTGCCGGCCATGACTGACCGGCAAACCCGTCGCCCCTCCACTCCGAGAGGAGTGCCCCCCGTGTGCAAAACGCACACCATCGCAACCTCAAGATGAGGAGCGATCCCACCCCCTGGTTTTGGCCCGCGCCGGGATGAACCCGATACCGCGCATATCTGCGCGGCGTTCCCCTATCCGCCACCTGGGGACGCGCCCGGTATGAGATCCAGAAACTCCGCCGGGAACCTAACCTAACCTTTTTTTTTTTTTTTTTTTTTTTTTTTTTTTGACCCTGTGAAAACCCCTTATGGGTACCCCGCCGCCGGGGGAGGCGACGAGGTGATGTCGGACTCGCACCGACTAAAAACACAGGAGTGTCCCATCTGCACCATTATACCGGGCCGCGGGTTCAAGCCAGCACTCGTCCGCGACCCGGCGGTGCCGGTCCGCCACTGCGGACCCCCGCTTGTCACAGGGGGGGAGGGGCGCTCACCCCCCTTGACCACCTTCTGCTGAGGGGCGTGCGAGGGACACTACGCACGCCACCTCGGGTCCATATACGGAGCGAACGGATTTCCCCCAATCCGCCCGCTCGATGGACCGCTACGGGGGGAGTCGGATGTTATGGCCCCCCCGCCTCCGGCGCCCGGTGCGCCTGCTGCGGCTCGGGAGAGTGGACGTGTTTTCCCTCTCCCTTTCCGCAGCTTCCTTCTGCGACATCACCTCCTCGCAGAAGGACACCACTGCGTCCCAGGACCTGTCGCTGCCGACCATATGACGAACGATGGTCGGGAGCGAGAGGTCCCCTCCGACTTCCGCGACTAGAGCACGGCGCGGCGCATCCCAAGCGATGCATTCCTCCACAACATGCCGCGCCGTCTCCTCGCGGCAACCGACGCAATGGTGGCACCGGGCGTCTGGCTCCCTGCCTATGCGACACAGGTACTTTCCGAAGCACCCATGTCCAGAAAGCACCTGCGTCGCCCGAAACGTCAGGGAGCCGTGGCTCCTCCCTAGCCACTCCTGCAGCACTGGCCGGATGGCCTCGATCGTCGTGAGGCCAGCGCTGGGGTGAGTGAGGCGTTCACCCCATTCCGCCACCAGGACCCCGCGGAGCTCTGACCTGCGCCACTCGATTTCTCGCGGCGCAGGCCTGTTGCCCCGCTCCCTCTCGCCCCCGCGCCATGTATAGAGTGACGCGAGGGCCTTCGCCTCCAGGTCCCAGGGCGGAGATCCGGCCAGTACGCACGCTGCCTCATGGGAGATCGTGCGATAACCTCTTATGACTCTGACGGCCATCGCCCGTTGCGGCTTCCGCAGAATGGCGATGTTGGTGGCCGTCAGGTCATCGGCCCACACCGGGGCCCCGTACAGGGCCATGGATCGCACGACCCCCATGTACAGCCGCCGACAACTTGTCGTCGGCCCTCCGAGATTGGGAAGCAGCGTCGCCAGCGCGGCCGCAGCGCCCATCAGTTTGGGCGCCAGCCGCCGGAAGTGGGGCCCGAAATCCCAGCGGCTGTCGAGGACGACCCCCAGGTATTTTATCGTCGCCCCGACAGCTATTCGGACCCCACCGACCACGATGTTAGATCCCGGCGGCGGCGCGTTCCGAGGCCCATGGAACGTCATGGCCTCGGATTTGTGGAGGGCCACTTCCAGCCCCAACCGCCGGATGCGACCCACCACCTGCGCCACTGCGGCCGTCGCCAGCAAGGCTGCCTCCCTGTGCGATCTCCCCCGGGCCGTGACGAGCGTGTCGTCCGCGTAACACGTCACGCTAGCGCCCCGGAGGAGAGCACCCCTCAGCACCCAGTCGTACCCGATGTTCCACAGGAGCGGGCCCAGAACCGAACCCTGTGGAACACCGCACGACATCTGGTGTCGCTGCACCACGCCATTTTGCCCCACGAAGGTGACCCAACGCCCCGACAAATAAGCCCCGACGATGTGGCGGAGGTAGGGAGGCACTCCGTGATAACGTAGGGCCTCCCTAATACAACTCCAGGGCAGGGTGTTGAAGGCGTTGCAAATGTCTAACGACACCGCCAACAAGACCCCACCCCGGGACACCACTTCCTCCGCCAGGCTCCTCACGCGCATGATGGCGTCTACGGTGGAGCGCCCGCGGCGGAAACCGAACTGGTTGCCGTCCAAGTCCGGCCCCTCCCTGCTCAGATGCTGGACGAGGCGGTCGGCGACGATGCGCTCGAAGAGCTTTGCCACCTCGTCCAGCAGCACTATGGGCCGGTATGCGGACGGCGAGTCCGCCGGGCGCCCCTCCTTCCTGAGGAGGACCAGCCTGCCGGTTTTCCACTGCGATGGAAACCGGCCCTCCTGCAGGCATGCCGTGAAGAGCCGTCGCAGTCGGGGCTCCAACTCCTTCAGGGCGAGGACCCAGGCGCGGCCGGGTATGCCGTCGGGCCCCGGGGCAGTGTTCTTAGCCCGGAGCCGATCCACCGCTGCCTTCAGGTCCTCTTGGGTCACCTCGGGGGCATTTGGGACATCTCCCTCTCCAGGAGGCTCTGGCGGAGCCATCGGCGGTGGTGTGTGTTCCGCCCTGGATGGAAACAGGGCGGCCACCACGTCCCCGAGCAACTCGGGGCGGAGACCCTCTGTTAGTGGGGGCGCCCAGGGGCGTAGTTTGCCCCTTACCATATGGTATGGACGCCCCCACGGATCGCGTTCGAGGGTCTCGAGCAGCTCCTCCCTCGCTGCCTCCTTTGCTCTGCCGATGGCTATCTTCAGAGCCTCCTTCGCGGCGCGGTACCTCTGGTACAGCGCCGCCTCCGTCTCGGGGCTCCGGTTCAGACGTCTCCGGCGCTGCCTGGTGTACTGGCGTCTCGCCGCTATGCACGCATAACGCAGCTGGGCGATCTCCTCTGTCCACCAGTACACCTGACGCTTGGTAGGCCGAGACTGGACGCGGGGCATAGCCGCGTCGCAGATCTGCGTCATCGCCCCGCGGAACCAGCTCGCCTCCCCGTCGACGTCGTCACCGGGCCTCTCCGGTCCTTCTGACCACGCCTTCACTATGGCCGCTTCCTCAAGGAGCTCCCGGTCGAGGCGCTTCAGCGCCCAGCGCGGTCCGTCCCTCCCCGGGGTCGGCGGGCGGTGGATGCCCGAGGTCTGGGCGGAGACGTCGAACCGGATGTACCGGTGGTCCGACAACGTCTCCACCTCCTCCAAGACTCTCCACCCCCGGACACGGCGTGCTAGAGCCGGGCTAGCGAACGATACGTCCACTATGGACCCACCCAGCTGTCGCACGCACGTGTCGACTGAACCGCGGTTCAGGACGGCCAGACCCGACGCGAGGGCCCACTCCTCCAGCGCCGTGCCACGATGGTCTGTGGCGCGGGAACCCCACGCCGCGGACTTGGCGTTGAGGTCCCCGAGGACGAGAACGGAGCGAGGGTGGGCACGGTCCACCAACGTGGACAGCTCCAAGAGGAAGCTCTCGAACTCGGCGAGGGTGCGGTTCGGAGAGAAGTATACTCCCACCACCACAACCTCGCCGAATTGCGCCGCGACGTAACCCCGCCCCCTCGAGATATTCTCGATGGACGGGGTTCCAGCGGCTGCTGACCAAATTAGGGCCGCCGAGCCGGTGATGTCGCCCACCCAGTCGTCCCTGGGAGGGATAAAATACGGCTCGGCGACGGCCACGATGTTGATCTTCCACTGCGCCATGCTCTGGAGTAAAAGGTCCTGAGCCCTGGCGCAGTGGTTGATGTTGGCCTGCAGCAGACGGAGGGGTGGGGCCATTACTGACACTCCATCTGTGTTGGTTCCTCCGTCTGGCCCTGCGGTGCTTCTGCCGCGGCCGAGGCGTTCGGCTGCTCGCTTGCGGCCAATCCCTTCTTCTTCTTCTTTTTGCTCTTTTTGCCGCCCTTTGCTGGTTGGACGGTCGCGGGGCAGGTCTTACTGCCCAGCTTGTGCTCCGCTGGCTGGCCAGACGCCGTGCACAGAACACAGCACGGCGTTGGTGCCTGGCACGACCCCGCCTTGTGATCAGGCTGGCCGCAGCGGAAGCACAGCTGGCCGCAGTCCAATTGCGCCGTGCACTTGGCCCTGACGTGGCCCTCGGCCTGGCACCTGTAGCACTTTGTGGGCCTCGACTCCAGCGCCTTCACCCGAGCCGAAACCCACCCAACCAGCAGTCTGCCGCCGTCAAGGACCTTTTTGGCGGCCGTCACGGGGCAGCTGGCCACAACTACCCCCATGCCGTTTGGCCCCCGGCTGATCGGTCCGGGCCTGATATGCTCCGCCGAGCAGCCGCCGACCCTGGCTATTGCGCCCGCCAGTTCTTCGGCGGTCACTGAGTCGTCCAAGCCCGTGATGCGCAAGCTTGCACATTTAACGGGCCTGGACACCCGGACCTCGTCCGCCTCCAACAGCAGCCTCAGCCGCTCGGCAAGGGCGTCCGCCTTCTGTCCACTTGTGGCCCCAGAGATCTCAAGGAGCCGAGCTCCTGTGGCAGTGGTCTTGACCTGCACCCCCGCAATGCCGAGGTCGGCCAACTTGATGTTGGCCTTGGCCTTAGCCAAGACCCCGGCGTAAGTTACGCCCTTCTCTTGCGCTCCGGGTTCCAGAGTGAGGACGACGGCTGTTGAGCGTGGGGCGCGCAGTTTTGCAGCTGCCTTCTTCGCCTTGTTGGAGGCGGCTTTGGCCTGCTTTTTAGCGGCCTTCTTTTCTCCAACTTTCTCCCACTCGCCCTTCTGCTGAACGGACGTGGAGGGTGCAGGGGTCGGCGTCTGTTGTGCGGCCGAAGTTTTGCCTTTCCCCTTTCCCTTCCCTTTGGCTTGTGGGGCAGCCGGTTGGTCAGTCGGCTGGGCGCTGTCAGCCGGGGCGCGAGGTGTGGCGGCCTTGGCTGCGTAAGAGGGCGTTTGATCGGCGGGCGACGGTGTTTTTGCCGCCTTCGCCTTTTTGCCCTTGGCTTTGATGGTCGAGCCGATTGTAACCGTGGCGACCGCGTCAGTTACTACAGCCACATCCCGCGCTGCCTGTTCCGCCTCCTCCTTTCTCCGGTCTGCTGCCAGCGGAGGCCGGATTGTCTTGGCCGGCAGCAGCCGGTCCTCTAGGGCCGCCAGTCGGGCGTTCAGCATGTTGCCGATCCTCTCAGTGAGCGTACGCTCCAACTCGGGATCGGCAACAGCCACGGGTGACGACTGGGGCGCCTCCGGCCGTGAGGTCTTAACGGCCAAGAGCTCCGCCCTCATCGTTGCAAGCTCCGAGCGGAGCTCCGCCATCTCCGCTCGGAGTCGGACGTTTTCAGCCTGCAACTTCGCCGTTTCCTCGTTTAGGGTGCGAGTGCCGAACTCGTCGGCCGCCTCGGTGATGAAAGCGGCGGCTTCCTTCAGGGCACGTTGATATGTGCCCTTCAGGTTTTTCGAGTTTGTGGCCACTTTCAGAATGGTGGCCACGTTGGTCTTGACTTTTTCTGTCAAGGCACTTGCAGAGATGGAAGCAGCCGACGCCACCGTCTCAAAGGACGCACTTGAGCTACTTCTAGAGAGGCGAGAGATGTTTGCGGAACGTGCCCGCTTCGCCTGCTCCATAACCTCCTGTTCCGCTATGAGGCGGAGTTCTTCGCGCTTGGCGGCGTTCAGCTCCGCCTGCGCTTTGGCCAGACCGACATATTTTCCAGTGGTTGGTGGCCGCCCTCTTCCTCTCGCACTGACCTTTATGGCTGGCGAGGTATCCTCACTCGAGGTCGACTCCGACCCCGAGTTGCCCTCTCGTTGGCGCTTGCGGCCATCAACCCTCCAAAACTTGGAGGGGCGCCCAGCACTCGCGCCGCTCGAGATGGAACCGTGATCCGGCTCCACTTCCGCCTCCGAGGCTGACAGTCTTGTCAGCCTCACGACAGGCTGCGCCCTGATAAGGGCACTGCGTGTCTCATCCTCTCCTACTTCATTTGGGTTTTGGTTTTTGTTTTTTAAAAAGGTATCCATATAGTTCCCACGAGTATGGGGGAAATAAAAGGTCCACCCGGGCAGTGCCCCCTGTACCCGGGTAAGCGTATATACTCCAGAGGGTCCGCCGGTCCTCTGGAGGGGGCGCGCTCGAGACTGATTAAACCCGTCAGCCATACATCCCCCGGCCGCGCGCCGAGCTCGAGATTCGGGGTGATTTTTTATAGAGGTTTTCTTCCTCGCGGCCCGGGCGGTGAAGCCAAGACCCTCGGTCCCCTAAGGGATTACGATCTGATGACGGGGGCAACGAAAGGAAACAGTCCTCCCGCTGCCTGCTCGGTGACAGGGTGAGTGAACACCGAGCCCGTCCTTGCTCCTCCAACGTGACAGAACACGTGGAGCAGCACCCCAGCCCAGACTGGGCTCCCCCCCGGTGGTTTTTTATAGAGGTTTTCTCCTCGCGGCCCACGCAGGGCCTCCGGCCCTCTCAGTGAGGATTCCGGATCGGGCCGAACGGTGGTCTGCATCAGACCGTGTCTGCCGGCCATGACTGACCGGCAAACCCGTCGCCCCTCCACTCCGAGAGGAGTGCCCCCCGTGTGCAAAACGCACACCATCGCAACCTCGAGATGAGGAGCGATCCCACCCCCTGGTTTTGGCCCGCGCCGGGATGAACCCGATACCGCGCATATCTGCGCGGCGTTCCCCTATCCGCCACCTGGGGACGCGCCCGGTATGAGATCCAGAAACTCCGCCGGGAACCTAACCTAACCTTTTTTTTTTTTTTTTTTTTTTTTTTTTTTTTTTTTTTTTTTTTTTTTTTTTTTTTTTTTTTTTTTTTTTTTTTTTTTTTTTTTTTGACCCTGTGAAAACCCCTTATGGGTACCCCGCCGCCGGGGGAGGCGACGAGGTGATGTCGGACTCGCACCGACTAAAAACACAGGAGTGTCCCATCTGCACCATTATACCGGGCCGCGGGTTCAAGCCAGCACTCGTCCGCGACCCGGCGGTGCCGGTCCGCCATTGCAGACCCCCACTTGTCACAGGGGGGGAGGGGTGCTCACCCCCCTTGACCACATACTGCTGAGGGGCGTGCGAGGGACACTACGCACGCCACCTCGGGTCCATATAAGGAGCGAACGGATTTCCCCCAATCCGCCCGCTCGATGGACCGCTACGGGGGGGGTCGGATGTTATGACCCCCCCGCCTCCGGCGCCCGGTGCGCCTGCTGCGGCTCGGGAGAGTGGACGTGATTTCCCTCTCCCTCTCCGCAGCTTCCTTCTGCGACATCACCTCCTCGCAGAAGGACACCACTGCGTCCCAGGACCTGTCGCTGCCGACCATATGACGAACAATGGCCGGGAGCGAGAGGTCCCCTCCGACTTCCGCGACTAGAGCACGGCGCGGCGCATCCCAAGAGATGCACTCCTCCACAACATGCCGCGCCGTCTCCTCGCGGCAACCGACGCAATGGTGGCACCGGGCGTCTGGCTCCCTGCCTATGCGACACAGGTACTTTCCGAAGCACCCATGTCCAGAAAGCACCTGCGTCGCGCGAAACGTCAGGGAGCCGTGGCTTCTCCCCAGCCACTCCTGCAGTACTGGCCGGATGGCCTCGATCGTGGTGAGGCCAGCGCTGGGGTGAGTGAGGCGTTCACCCCAATCCGCCACCAGGACCTCGCGGAGCTCTGACCTGCGCCACTCGATTTCTCGCGGCGCAGGTCTGTTGCCCCGCTCCCTCTCGCCCCCGCGCCATGTATAGAGTGACGCGAGGGCCTTCGCCTCCAGGTCCCAGGGCGGAGATCCGGCCAGTACGCACGCTGCCTCATGGGAGATCGTGCGATAACCTCTTATGACTCTGACGGCCATCGCCCGTTGCGGCTTCCGCAGAATGGCGATGTTGGTGGCCGTCAGGTCATCGGCCCACACCGGGGCCCCGTACAGGGCCATGGATCGCACGACCCCCATGTACAGCCGCCGACAACTCGTCGTCGGCCCTCCGAGATTGGGAAGCAGCGTCGCCAGCGCGGCCGCAGCGCCCATCAGTTTGGGCGCCAGCCGCCGGAAGTGGGGCCCGAAATCCCAGCGGCTGTCGAGGACGACCCCCAGGTATTTTATCGTCGCCCCGACAGCTATTCGGACCCCACCGACCACGATGTTAGATCCCGGCGGCGGCGCGTTCCGAGGCCCATGAAACGTCATGGCCTCGGATTTGTGGAGGGCCACTTCCAGCCCCAACCGCCGGATGCGACCCACCACCTGCGCCACTGCGGCCGTCGCCAGCAAGGCTGCCTCCCTGTGCGATCTCCCCCGGGCCGTGACGAGCGTGTCGTCCGCGTAACACGTCACGCTAGCGCCCCGGAGGAGAGCACCCCTCAGCACCCAGTCGTACCCGATGTTCCACAGGAGCGGGCCCAGAACCGAACCCTGTGGAACACCGCACGACATCTGGTGTCGCTGCACCACGCCATTTTGCCCCACGAAGGTGACCCAACGCCCCGACAAATAAGCCCCGACGATGTGGCGGAGGTAGGGAGGCACTCCGTGATAACGTAGGGCCTCCCTAATACAACTCCAGGGCAGGGTGTTGAAGGCGTTACAAATGTCTAACGACACCGCCAACAAGACCCCACCCCGGGACACCACTTCCTCCGCCAGGCTCCTCACGCGCATGATGGCGTCTACGGTGGAGCGCCCGCGGCGGAAACCGAACTGGTTGCCGTCCAGGTCCGGCCCCTCCCTGCTCAGATGCTGGACGAGGCGGTCGGCGACGATGCGCTCGAAGAGCTTTGCCACCTCGTCCAGCAGCACTATGGGCCGGTATGCGGACGGCGAGTCCGCCGGGCGCCCCTCCTTCCTGAGGAGGACCAGCCTGCCGGTTTTCCACTGCGATGGAAACCGGCCCTCCTGCAGGCATGCCGTGAAGAGCCGTCGCAGTCGGGGCTCCAACTCCTTCAGGGCGAGGACCCAGGCGCGGCCGGGTATGCCGTCGGGCCCCGGGGCAGTGTTCTTAGCCCGGAGCCGATCCACCGCTGCCTTCAGGTCCTCTTGGGTCACCTCGGGGGCATCCGGGACTTCTCCCTCCCCAGGAGGCTCTGGCGGAGCCATCGGCGGTGGTGTGTGTTCCGCCCTGGATGGAAACAGGGCGGCCACCACGTCCCCGAGCAACTCGGGGCGGAGACCCTCTGTTAGTGGAGGCGCCCAGGGGCGTAGTTTGCCCCTTACCATACGGTATGGACGCCCCCACGGATCGCGTTCGAGGGTCTCGAGCAGCTCCTCCCTCGCTGCCTCCTTTGCTCTGCCGATGGCTATCTTCAGAGCCTCCTTCGCGGCGCGGTACCTCTGGTACAGCGCCGCCTCCGTCTCGGGGCTCCGGTTCAGACGTCTCCGGCGCTGCCTGGTGTACTGGCGTCTCGCCGCTATGCATGCATAACGCAGCTGGGCGATCTCCTCTGTCCACCAGTACACCTGACGCTTGGTGGGCCGAGACTGGACGCGGGGCATAGCCGCGTCGCAGATTTGCGTCATCGCCCCGCGGAACCAGCTCGCCTCTCCGTCGACGTCGTCACCGGGCCTCTCCGGTCCCTCTG
This sequence comes from Shargacucullia verbasci, assembly GCA_947562105.1. Taxonomy (NCBI): domain Eukaryota; kingdom Metazoa; phylum Arthropoda; class Insecta; order Lepidoptera; family Noctuidae; genus Shargacucullia; species Shargacucullia verbasci. The sequence continues at coordinate 14,491,886 of OX387292.1, read as the reverse complement.
ACCATGCCTTGACAATGGCCGCTTCCTCGAGGAGCTCTTGGTTGAGGCGCTTCAGCGCCCAGCGCGGTCCGTCCCTCCCCGGGGTCGGCGGGCGGTGGATGCCCGAGGTCTGGGCGGAGACGTCGAACCGGATGTACCGGTGGTCCGACAACGTCTCCACCTCCTCCAAGACTCTCCACCCCCGGACACGGCGTGCTAGAGCCGGGCTAGCGAACGATACGTCCACTATGGACCCACCCAGCTGTCGCACGCACGTGTCGACTGAACCGCGGTTCAGGACGGCCAGACCCGACGCGAGGGCCCACTCCTCCAGCGCCGTGCCACGATGGTCTGTGGCGCGGGAACCCCACGCCGCGGACTTGGCGTTGAGGTCCCCGAGGACGAGAACGGAGCGAGGGTGGGCACGGTCCACCAACGTGGACAGCTCCAAGAGGAAGCTCTCGAACTCGGCGAGGGTGCGGTTCGGAGAGAAGTACACTCCCACCACCACAACCTCGCCGAATTGCGCCGCGACGTAACCCCGCCCCCTCGAGATATTCTCGATGGACGGGGTTCCGGCGGCAGCCGACCAGATCAAGGCCGCCGAGCCGGTGGTATCTCCCACCCAGTCGTCCCTGGGAGGGATAAAATACGGCTCGGCGACGACGACGATGTTTATCTTCCACTGCGCCATGCTCTGGAGTAAAAGGTCCTGAGCCCTGGCGCAGTGGTTGATGTTGGCCTGCAGCAGACGGAGGGGTGGGGCCATTACTGACACTCCATTTCTACTGTCCCCTCCGCCTGGCTCTGCGGCGCTTCCGCCGCGGCCGAGGCGTTCGGCTGCTCTGCTGTTGCGGCCGATCCCTTCTTTCTCTTTTTCTTCTTCCCGCCCTTCGATTTTGGCTGGACGGTCGCGGGGCAGGTCTTACTGCCCAGCTTGTGCTCCGCCGGCTGGCCAGACGCCGTGCACAGAACACAGCACGGCGTTGGTGCCTGGCACGACCCCGCCTTGTGACCAGGCTGGCCGCAGCGGAAGCACAGCTGGCCGCAGTCCAATTGCGCCGTGCACTTGGCCCTGACGTGGCCCTCGGCCTGGCACCTGTAGCACTTTGTGGGCCTCGACTCCAACGCCTTCACCCGAGCCGAAACCCACCCAACCAGCAGTCTGCCGCCGTCGAGGACCTTTTTGGCGGCCGCCACGGGGCAGCTGGCCACCACTACCCCCATGCCGTTTGGTCCCCGGTTGGTCGGTCCGGGCCTGATGTGCTCCGCCGAGCAGCCGCCGACTCTGGCTATTGCGGCCGTCAGTTCATCGGCGGTCACTGAGTCGTCCAAGCCCGTGATGCGCAAGCTTGCACATTTAACGGGCCTGGACACCCGGACCTCGTCCGCCTCCAGTAGCAGCCTCAGCCGCTCGGCAAGGGCGTCCGCCTTCTCCCCACTTGTGGCCCCGGAGATCTCAAGGAGCCGAGCGCCCGTTGCAGTGGTCTTGATCTGCACGCCCGCAATGCCGAGGTCGGCCAACGTGATGTTGGCCTTGGCCTTAGCCAGGACCCCGGCGTAAGTGACGCCCTTCTCTTGCGCTCCGGGTTCCAGGGTGAGAACGACGGCTGTTGAGCGTGGGGCGCGAAGCTTCGTCTTGATCTTTTCCGCCTTCTTTGCGGACTTCTTCTCCTTCTTTTTAGCGGCCTTCTTCTCACCGACTTTCTCCCACTCGCCCTCCTGCTGCACGGACGTGGAGGGTGCAGGGGTGGGCGTCTGCTGTGCGGCCGAGGATTTGCCTTTCCCCTTACCCTTCCCTTTAGCTTGTGGGGCAGCCGGTTGGTCAGCCGGCTGGACGCTGTCAGCCGGGGCGCGAGGTGTGGCGGCCTTGGCTGCGTAAGAGGGCGTCTGATCGGCAGGCGACGTTGTTTTTGCCGCCTTCGCCTTTTTGCCCTTGGCTTTGGTGGTCGAGCCGATTGTGACCGTGGCAACCGCGTCCGTTACCACAGCCACATCCCGCGCTGCCTGCTCCGCCTCCTCCTTTCTCCGGTCTGCTGCCAGTGGAGGCCGGATTGTCTTGGCCGGCAGCAGCCGGTCCTCTAGGGCCGCCAGTCGGGCGTTCAGCATGTTGCCGATCGACTGCATGAGCGAGCGCTCCAGTGCAGGATCGGCAACTACTGTGGGAGATGTCCGAGGCACCTCAGGCTCCGGTCGTGCGGCCTTTACAGCCAGGAGTTCCGCCCTTATCGCCGCTAGCTCCGAGCGGAGCTCCGCCATCTCCGCTCGGAGGCGGACGTTTTCAGCCTGCAGATTCGCCGTTTCCTCGCTTAGGGTGCGAGTGCCGAACTCGTCGGCCGCCTCGGTGATAAAAGCGGCGGCTTCCTTCAGGGCACGTTGGTATGTGCCCTTCAGGTTCTTCGAGTTCGTGGCCACTTTCAGAATGGTGGCCACGTTGGTCTTGACTTTTTCTGTCAAGGCACTCGCAGGGATGGAAGCAGCCGACGCCACCGTCTCAAATGACGCACATGAGCTGCTTCTGGAGAGGCGAGAGATGTTCGCGGAACGTGCCCGCTTCGCCTGCTCCATGACCTCCTGCTCCGCTATGAGACGGAGCTCTTCGCGCTTGGCGGCGTTCAGCTCCGCCTGCGCTTTGGCCAGACCGACATATTTGCCAGTGGTTGGTGGCCGCCCTCTTCCTCTCGCACTGACCTTTGAGGCCGGCGAGGTATCCTCACTCGAGGTCGACTCCGACCCCGAGTTGCCCTCTCGTTGGCGCTTGCGGCCATCAACCCTCCAAAACTTGGAGGGGCGCCCTGCACTCGCGCCGCTCGAGATGGAACCGTTATCCGGCTCCACTTCCGCCTCCGAGGCTGACAGTCTTGTCAGCCTCACGACAGGCTGCGCCCTGATAAGGGCACTGCGTGTCTCGTCCTCTCCTTCATCGTTTGGGTTTTTGTTTTTTATAAATGTATCCATATAGTTCCCACGAGTATGGGGGAAATAACAGGTCCACCCGGGCAGTGCCCCCTGTACCCGGGTAAGCGTATATACTCCAGAGGGTCCGCCGGTCCTCTGGAGGGGGCGCGCTCGAGACTGATTAAACCCGTCAGCCATACATCCCCCGGCCGCGCGCCGAGCTCGAGATTCGGGGTGATTTTTTATAGAGGTTTTCTTCCTCGCGGCCCGGGCGGTGAAGCCAAGACCCTCGGTCCCCTAAGGGATTACGATCTGATGACGGGGGCAACGAAAGGAAACAGTCCTCCCGCTGCCTGCTCGGTGACAGGGTGAGTGAACACCGAGCCCGTCCTTGCTCCTCCAACGTGACAGAACACGTGGAGCAGCACCCCAGCCCAGACTGGGCTCCCCCCCGGTGGTTTTTTATAGAGGTTTTCTCCTCGCGGCCCACGCAGGGCCTCCGGCCCTCTCAATGAGGATTCCGGATCGGGCCGAACGGTGGTCTGCATCAGACCGTGTCTGCCGGCCATGACTGACCGGCAAACCCGTCGCCCCTCCACTCCGAGAGGAGTGCCCCCCGTGTGCAAAACGCACACCATCGCGACCTCAGGATGAGGAGCGATCCCACCCCCTGGTTTTGGCCCGCGCCGGGATGAACCCGATACCGCGCATATCTGCGCGGCGTTCCCCTATCCGCCACCTGGGGACGCGCCCGGTATGAGATCCAGAAACTCCGCCGGGAACCTAACCTAACCTAACCTAACCTAACCTTTTTTTTTTTTTTTTTTTTTTTTTTTTTTTTTTTTTTTTTTTTTTTTTTTTTTTTTTTTTTTTTTTTGACCCTGTGAAAACCCCTTATGGGTACCCCGCCGCCGGGGGAGGCGATGAGGTGATGTCGGACTCGCACCGACTAAAAACACAGGAGTGTCCCGTTTGCACCGTTCTGCCGGGCCGCGGGTTCAAGCCAGCACTCGTCCGCGACCCGGCGGTGCCGGTCCGCCACTGCAGACCCCCACTTGTCACAGGGGGGGAGGGGTGCTCACCCCCCTTGACCACATTCTGCTGAGGGGCGTGCGAGGGACACTACGCACGCCACCTCGGGTCCATATGCGGAGCGAACGGATTTCCCCCAATCCGCCCGCCCCATGGACCGCTACGGGGGGAGTCCGATGTTATGACCCCCCCGCCTCCGGCGCCCGGTGCGCCTGCTGCGGCTCGGGAGAGTGGACGTGATTTCCCTCTCCCTCTCCGCAGCTTCCTTCTGCGACATCACCTCCTCGCAGAAGGACACCACTGCGTCCCAGGACCTGTCGCTGCCGACCATATGACGAACGATGGTCGGGAGCGAGAGGTCCCCTCCGACTTCCGCGACTAGAGCACGGCGCGGCGCATCCCAAGCGATGCATTCCTCCACAACATGCCGCGCCGTCTCCTCGCGGCAACCGACGCAATGGTGGCACCGGGCGTCTGGCTCCCTGCCTATGCGACACAGGTACTTTCCGAAGCACCCATGTCCAGAAAGCACCTGCGTCGCGCGAAACGTCAGGGAGCCGTGGCTTCTCCCCAGCCACTCCTGCAGTACTGGCCGGATGGCCCCGATCGTGGTGAGGCCAGCGCTGGGGTGAGTGAGGCGTTCACCCCAATCCGCCACCAGGACCTCGCGGAGCTCCGACCTGCGCCACTCGATTTCTCGCGGCGCAGGTCTGTTGCCCCGCTCCCTCTCGCCCCCGCGCCATGTATAGAGTGACGCGAGGGCCTTCGCCTCCAGGTCCCAGGGCGGAGATCCGGCCAGTACGCACGCTGCCTCATGGGAGATCGTGCGATAACCTCTTATGACTCTGACGGCCATCGCCCGTTGCGGCTTCCGCAGAATGGCGATGTTGCTGGCCGTCAGGTCATCGGCCCACACCGGGGCCCCATACAGGGCCATGGATCGCACGACCCCCATGTACAGCCGCCGACAACTTGTCGTCGGCCCTCCGAGATTGGGAAGCAGCGTCGCCAGCGCGGCCGCAGCGCCCATCAGTTTGGGCGCCAGCCGCCGGAAGTGGGGCCCGAAATCCCAGCGGCTGTCGAGGACGACCCCCAGGTATTTTAATGTCGCCCCGACAGCTATTCGGACCCCACCGACCACGATGTTAGATCCCGGCGGCGGCGCGTTCCGAGGCCCATGGAACGTCATGGCCTCGGATTTGTGGAGGGCCACCTCCAGCCCCAATCGCCGGATGCGACCCACCACCTGCGCCACTGCGGCCGTCGCCAGCAAGGCTGCCTCCCTGTGCGATCTCCCCCGGGCCGTGACGAGCGTGTCGTCCGCGTAACACGTCACGTCAGCGCCCCGGAGGAGAGCACCCCTCAGCACCCAGTCGTACCCGATGTTCCACAGGAGCGGGCCCAGGACCGAACCCTGTGGAACACCGCACGACATCTGGTGTCGCTGCACCACGCCATTTTGCCCCACGAAGGTGACCCAACGCCCCGACAAATAAGCCCCGACGATGTGGCGGAGGTAGGGAGGCACTCCGTGATAACGTAGGGCCTCCCTAATACAACTCCAGGGCAGGGTGTTGAAGGCGTTACAGATGTCTAACGACACCGCCAACAAGACCCCACCCCGGGACACCACTTCCTCCGCCAGGCTCCTCACGCGCATGATAGCGTCTATGGTGGAGCGCCCGCGGCGGAAACCGAACTGGTTGCCGTCCAGGTCCGGCCCCTCCCTGCTCAGATGCTGGACGAGGCGGTCGGCGACGATGCGCTCGAAGAGCTTTGCCACCTCGTCCAGCAGCACTATGGGCCGGTATGCGGACGGCGAGTCCGCCGGGCGCCCCTCCTTCCTGAGGAGGACCAGCCTGCCGGTTTTCCACTGCGATGGAAACCGGCCCTCCTGCAGGCATGCCGTGAAGAGCCGTCGCAGTCGGGGCTCCAACTCCTTCAGGGCGAGGACCCAGGCGCGGCCGGGTATGCCGTCGGGCCCCGGGGCAGTGTTTTTAGCCCGGAGCCGCTCCACTGCTGCCTTCAGGTCCTCTTGGGTCACCTCGGGGGCGTTCGGGACTTCTCCCTCTCTCTCAGGAGGCTCTGGCGGGGCCATCGGCGGTGGTGTGTGTTCCGCCCTTGATGGAAATAGGGCGGACACCACGTCCCCGAGCAGCTCGGGGCGGAGACCCTCTGTTAGTGGGGGCGCCCAGGGGCGTAGTTTGCCCCGTACCATGTGGTACGGACGCCCCCACGGATCGCGCTCGAGGGTCTCGAGCAGCTCCTCCCTCGCTGCCTCCTTTGCTCTGCCGATGGCTATCTTTAGAGCCTCCTTCGCGGCGCGGTACCTCTGGTACAGCGCCGCCTCCGTCTCGGGGCTCCGGTTCAGACGTCTCCGACGCTGTCTGGTGTACTGGCGTCTCGCCGCTATGCATGCATAGCGCAGCTGGGCGATCTCCTCTGTCCACCAGTACACCTGACGCTTGGTGGGCCGAGACTGGACACGGGGCATAGCCGCGTCGCAGATCTGCGTCATCGCCCCGCGGAACCAGCTCGCCTCCCCGTCGACGTCGTCACCGGGCCTCTCCGGTCCTTCTGACCACGCCTTCACTATGGCCGCTTCCTCAAGGAGCTCCCGGTCGAGGCGCTTCAGCGCCCAGCGCGGTCCGTCCCTCCCCGGGGTCGGCGGGCGGTGGATGCCCGAGGTCTGGGCGGAGACGTTGAACCGGATGTACCGGTGGTCCGACAACGTCTCCACCTCCTCCAAGACTCTCCACCCCCGGACACGGCGTGCTAGAGCCGGGCTAGCGAACGATACGTCCACTATGGACCCACCCAGCTGTCGCACGCACGTGTCGACTGAACCGCGGTTCAGGACGGCCAGACCCGACGCGAGGGCCCACTCCTCCAGCGCCGTGCCACGATGGTCTGTGGCGCGGGAACCCCACGCCGCGGACTTGGCGTTGAGGTCCCCGAGGACGAGAACGGAGCGAGGGTGGGCACGGTCCACCAACGTGGACAGCTCCAAGAGGAAGCTCTCAAACTCGGCGAGGGTGCGGTTCGGAGAGAAGTATACTCCCACCACCACAACCTCGCCGAATTGCGCCGCGACGTAACCCCGCCCCCTCGAGATATTCTCGATGGACGGGGTCCCCGCGGCTGCTGACCATATTAGGGCCGCCGAGCCGGTGATGTCGCCCACCCAGTCGTCCCTGGGAGGGATGAAATAAGGCTCGGCGACGACGACAATGTTTATCTTCCACTGCGCCATGCTCTGGAGTAAAAGGTCCTGAGCCCTGGCGCAGTGGTTGATGTTGGCCTGCAGCAGACGGAGGGGTGGGGCCATTACTGACACTCCATCTGTGTTGGTTCCTCCGTCTGGCCCTGCGGTGCTTCTGCCGCGGCCGAGGCGTTCGGCTGTTCTTCAGTAGCCGATCCTTTCTTCTTTTTCTGCTTCTTGCTCTTCTTTTTGTTGTTGCCCCCTTTGCTGGCGGCACAGGCTTTGCTGCCCATTTTGTGCTCCGCTGGCTTGCCAGACGCCGTGCACAGAGCACAGCACGGTGTTGTTGCCTGGCAAGACCCTGCCTTGTGGCCGGGCTGGCCACAGCGGAAACACAAGTCGCCACAATCCGCCTCTGAGGTGCACTGTGCCCTGACATGGCCATCACTTTGGCACTTGTAGCACCTCGTGGGCCTCGGCTCCAGCACTTTCACCCGGGCCGAGACCCAGCCCACCAGTAATCTGCCGCCGTCGGCGACTCGTTTTGCAGCCGCCACGGGACAGCTGGTAACGACCGCCCCCATGCCGCTAGGCCCCTTGGCGAAAGTTCCCGGACGGACTTGGTCCGGCGAGCAGCCCCCAACTCTAGCCACTGCGGCCGCCAGTTCTTCGGCGGTCACTGAGTCGTCCAAGCCCGTAATGCGCAAGCTTGCACACTTAACGGGCCTGGACACCCGGACACCTTCCGCCTCCAGAAGCGTCCTAAGCCGCTCAGCAAGGGCGTCCGCCTTCTCCCCGCTCGTAGACCCGGAGATCTCCAGGAGCCGAGCACCTGTGGCAGTGGTTTTGATCTGCACACCCGCAATGCCGACGTCGGCCAACTTGATGTTGGCCTTGGCCTTAGCCAAGACCGCGGTGTACGTCAGGCCCCTCTCCTGTGCTCCCGGTTCAAGTGTCAGGACCACTGCCGTTGAGCGGGGAGCGCGCAACTTTGCCTGCGCCTTCTTTGCCTTCTTAGAGGCGGCTTTGGCCTTCTTTTTGGTGGCCTTTTTGCCCCCGACGGTCTCCCACTCGCCTCCCTGCGCGGACGACGAGGTTGCAGAGCTGGGTGTCTCTTGTGCAGCCGAGGCTTTGCCCTTCCCCTTACCCTTAGGTTTAGTTTGTGGGGCTGCCAGTTGTTTAGTCGGCTGGGTGCTCGCAGCTGGGGGGCACGGTGTGGCGGCCTTGGCCGCATATGAGGGCGGTTGGTTGCCTTGAGCCCTTGTTTCGGGTGGCGATGGGGCTTTTGGTGTCTTCGCCTTTTTGCCCTTGGCGGCGGCTTTGGCGGTCGACGTGATTGTGACCGTGGCAACCGCGTCAGTTACCACAGCCACATCCCGCGTTGCCTGCTCCGCCTCCTCCCGTCTCCGGTCTACTGCCAGCGGAGGCCGGATTGTTTTGGCCGGCAGCAGCCGGTCCTCAAGCGCCGCGAGCCGCGCGTTCAGCATGTTGCCGATCCTCTCAGTGAGCGTACGCTCCAACTCGGGATCGGCAACAGACTTTGCGGGCGGGATGTTATTCGCCTCCGGCTCGGGCCGTGCAGACCTTATGGCCAGCAGCTCTTTACGTAGGTCGGCGAGCTCCGACCGTAGCTCCGCCATTTCCGCCCGGAGGCGTTTGTTCTCCGCCTGGAGCTTTGCGGTTTCGCCTGTGGTGGTGCGAGCGCCGAACTCCTCAGCCGCCTCTCCTATGAAGGCGGCCGCATCCTTAAGGGCACGTTGAAAAGTGCCCTTGAGGTTTTTGGAATTGGTGGCGACCTTCAGGATGGTCGCCACGTTATCCTTAACCTGTTGCGTCAGCGTGTACGCTGACGCAGTGGACACGACCGTCTCAAGGGATCCAGACGTGCTGCTCCCGGAGAGGCGAGAGATTTTGTGGGAGCGCGCTCGCTCCGCCAGCTTCGCCACCTCCTCTTCCGCCCGCAGACGGAGCTCCTCGCGCTTGGCGGCGTTCAGATCCGCCTGCGCCTTGGCCAGGCCGACATATTTGCCGGTGGTCGGCGGCCGCCCTCGTCCTCTCGTGCTGACCTTAGAGGCCGGCGAGGACTCGTCACTCGAGGCCGAGTCCAGCCCCGAGTGCTCCGCTCTGTGGCGCTTGCGGCCGTCGACCCTCCAAAATTTGGAGGGCCGTCCACCACTTACGCCACTGGAGTTGGAGCCATGGTCTGACTCCATATCCACCTCTGAGGCTGACAGTCGTGTCAGCCTCACGACAGGCTGCGCCCTGACAAGGGCACTGCGTGTCGTCTCCTCACTATGTCCTAAGACAACGTCGTTTTGGGTTTTTTGGGTTTTGTTTAAAGTATCCATACAATTCCCACGAGTATGGGGGAAATAAAAGGTCCACCCGGGCAGTGCCCCCTGTACCCGGGTAAGCGTATATACTCCAGAGGGTCCGCCGGTCCTCTGGAGGGGGCGCGCTCGAGACTGATCATACCCGTCAGCCATACATCCCCTGGCCGCGCGCCGAGCTCGAGATTCGGGGTGATTTTTTATAGAGGTTTTCTTCCTCGCGGCCCGGGCGGTGAAGCCAAGACCCTCGGTCCCCTAAGGGATTACGATCTGATGACGGGGGCAGCGAAAGGAAACAGTCCTCCCGCTGCCTGCTCGGTGACAGGGTGAGTGAACACCGAGCCCGTCCTTGCTCCTCCAACGTGACAGAACACGTGGAGCAGCACCCCAGCCCAGACTGGGCTCCCCCCCGGTGGTTTTTTATAGAGGTTTTCTCCTCGTGGCCCACGCAGGGCCTCCGGCCCTCTCAATGAGGATTCCGGATCGGGCCGAACGGTGGTCTGCATCAGACCGTGTCTGCCGGCCATGACTGACCGGCAAACCCGTCGCCCCTCCACTCCGAGAGGAGTGCCCCCCGTGTACAAAACGCACACCATCGCGACCTCAAGATGAGGAGCGATCCCACCCCCTGGTTTTGGCCCGCGCCGGGATGAACCCGATACCGCGCATATCTGCGCGGCGTTCCCCTATCCGCCACCTGGGGACGCGCCCGGTATGAGATCCAGAAACTCCGCCGGGAACCTAACCTAACCTAACCTAACCTAACCTAACCTAACCTTTTTTTTTTTTTTTTTTTTTTTTTTTTTGTCGCTGGGAAAAAAATGCGTTACGCATACCCTCCCATCGGGGGATGGGGGGGCTATGTGGGACTCCCCGGTCTGGTTCCGGTATACCCACTAAAACAACCCAGCGGCCTCTACCCGCTTCGTCCGAGTGGCGGGGACTGGGAAACCGGCATAGCCTCTACTTCCAGTCCTCCGCCGACGATTGCCCTTTGAGACGGGTGCAATGCAGGCAAAGGCGCCCCCGCGCTTGTCGCCCGCCCGTCGCCACGCACTCTCCGACCCCTTCTTCGTCTGCGGAGCGGCGCAGCGAGAGGGTCGTCCTCCCGCGCGCGCTCCGCCTCCTCCTTTTGCGAGATTACGTCCTCGCAAAAGGAGGCTACCGCTGCCCAGGCCTCCTCGCCCCCCAGCATGGCACTGATCACGCCGGGAAGCGAGAGGTCCTGCCCAACCACCGCAGTCAGACCGCGGCGCTGCTCGGACCAAGCCGGGCACACCTCGAGTGTGTGTTGCGCCGTGTCCTCCGCCGCACCGCATTCGTGGCACGCCGGTGTCTCCTCCCTCCCGATCCGGTGCAGGTGCGATCCGAAACAGCCATGGCCGGACAACACCTGCACCAGACGGAACGAGAGGAAACCGTGGGACCGCTCGAGCCAACTCCGCAGGACCGGACCAAGCGCGTCCAATGTCCGGCGGCCAAAGGCGGCGGCGGCGAGGTCCTCCGTCCAGTGGAGGACGATGGCGTCCTTCGCCTCCCGCCGCACAGCCTCCCGCTCTTCGGCGACGGGGCGCACCCCGAGCGCCCTCTGACGCGCCGTCCACTCGTACACCCTAGCGAGCACCCAGGCCTCCAACTCCCAAGGAGGGGTGCCGGCCAGAGCGCATGCCGCCGAGAAGCCCACCGAACGGTAGGCCCTCGCCACCCGCAGTGCGATGGCCCTTTGGGGCCTGCGGATGGCGGTCGCATTCTCCCTTCTGTGGAGGGAGTCCGCCCAGATGGGGGCCCCGTATAGGGCCATGCTCCTCAGGATGCCGGCATATAGGCGCCGGCATCCCGCCTTGGGCCCCCCCAGATTCGGGAGGAGCCACGAGAGGGCGTCCGCGGCTTTCAACAGGCGCGTCGACAGCCCGCTGAAATGCGGGCCGAAGCGCCATCTCTCGTCCAGCACCAAGCCCAGATACTTCATCTGGGGCTGGACCCCTATCCTGACGCCCTCTACGACAATATGAGCGTCGGGAGGGATGCGCTGCCGAGGCCCGTGAAAGAATACGGCCTCGGTCTTTTGCAGCGCCACCTTCAATCCCAGGCGGCGGATCCTCTCTGCAACCAAGGTTCCGCCAGCCGAGGCCAGACAGGCCGCGTCCCCAAAGTTCCTCCCCCGGGCGGTGAGGAGAGTGTCATCCGCGTAGCAGATGACACTCGTGCCCTGGAGGAGGGCTCCCCTCAGGAGCCAGTTGAATCCGATGTTCCACAGGGTGGGGCCTAGCACCGACCCCTGCGGAACACCGGACTCTGCGCCGAACCGCCTCAACGTGGCCGTCTTGTCCACGAGGAGGACCTCCCTGTCCTCCAAGTAGCTGGCCAGGAGGCTCCGCAGGTATTGGGGCACTCCATGATACCGGAGCGCCTCCAGAATCGTCGAGTGGGGCACGGAGTTGAAGGCGTTGGCAATGTCAAATGACACCGCCAGCACTCCGCCCCCCGCCTCCACCGCCTCCTTCACCTGGCCCTTGAGTAGGGCCAGCGCATCAATCGTCGAACGCCCCCGACGGAAACCGAATTGGGCGTCCGACAGGTCCGGCCCTACGCCCCGCAAATGGCTATCGAGCCTGGAGGCGACAATCCCCTCGAACAGTTTTCCGACCTCATCGAGTAGGACGATGGGCCGGTATGCCGAGGGGGAGTCCACCGGGCGTCCCTCCTTTCGGAGGAGGCATAGCTGCCCCTCCTTCCACTTTTTCGGGAATCTCCCAGCCGTGAAGCACGCGCTAAAGAGATCCCGAAACCTGTCCTTCATTTCGGAGGCGGCGATCGCCACCACCCGTGCGGGGACGCCGTCTGGTCCGGGAGCCGTCTTCTTCGCGCGGAGGCTGAGAACCCCCGCGTCGAACTCCGCCGCCGTCACCGGAGGAACCCCCTCCTCCGGCGGAGCCGCCCCTTGCGGAGGATCCATCGTTGGTGGGGTGAAGTCGGTCCTGCGCGGAAACAGGGACCGGACCACCCCGTCAAGCAACGCCGGCTCGAGGGTCTCCGTCAGTGGGGGACCATATGGGCGTAGCTGGTTCCGCGCCGCCTTGTACGGTCTCCCATAAGGATCCCTGTCGAGATCCGCCAGCATCTCGGCCCTCGCCGAGTCTTCTGCAGCGCCCATTGCAGACTTGAGGACCGTTTTCGCCTCTCGGTAGGTGGCGTATAGGCGGTCCTCCTCTGCCTGGACTCGGTTTCGGGCGCTGCGCCGTCGACTCCGAGTGTAGGCTCTTCTGGCCGCCACGCAGGCGGCCCGGAGCTCCGCCAGCTCCTCCGTCCACCAATAGACGGCACGACGGGGAGGCGGACGACGAGACCGAGGCATGCTAGAGTTGCACACCTCGGTCAGGGACCCCCTGAGCTGGACCGCTGCGGCGTCCACGTCCAGGACCTCGACAGGGGGCGACAGCCAGTCCTGGAGAAAGGCCGCCTCCCTGGCTGCCTCCCGGTTCAGGCGGGTGAGTGTCCACCGCGGGAAGGGAGACTGACGAGCGCGGGCCATCCCCCCCCCCGGAGCAGAGATGTCGAACCGTACATATCGGTGGTCCGACAAGGTCTCCACCATCTCTACCCGCCAATTGACGACGCGGGCGGCCAGCGTGGGGGTGGCGAACGAGATGTCCACAACCGACCCGCCCCGCTGCCGCACACACGTGTGGACCGCCCCCCTGTTGAGGAGGGACACACCGCATGAGGCCGCCCAAAACTCGACGGCTCGTCCCCGAACGTTGCAACCGGTGGTCGGGTTGCCCCAGGCCACTGACTTGGCGTTCAGGTCGCCCAACAGCACGACCTGGCGCAGCGCCATCCTCCCTACGACTGCGGTGAGGATCTCGAGGAAATCCTCGAAGTCCGAGAGAGGGCGGTTCGGTGAGAAATAGACCCCCACCACCGCCATGTCTCCCCACGCGGCGGCCACGTATCCCGGTCCCCTCTCTAAGAGCGAGAGGGGAGGGGAGTCCGTGGAAGACCGCGAAACCAATGCCACCAGGCCGTCCCGGTCACCCAGCCAACGGCCAGGCACCGAGTAAGGCTCGGCGATCACCGCCAAGTCCACCAACCACTCAGCCATGGTCTGCATCAGCAGATCCTGGGCTGCCCTGCAATGGTTGGTGTTCGCCTGAAGGATGCGATGTTGGACCGAATCCATCAGTCGGACATCGCATCTCCCTCCCCAGCCACCGCAGGAACGACGGCGCTAGCGGCAGCAGCAGGCCCGGTCGGTGCCCGGGCTTTGCCCCGCTTAGGGGGAGGATTGCAGTTCCTCCCCTTCATAACGTGGTCCGCCGGGCAGCCACTGGCGGCACACACCGCGCAGTGCGGCGTGGCGGCCCCGCAGGAGGCGGCTTTGTGACCCTCCTTGCCGCAGCGGAAGCACATGTCCGTCCTGTCTACTGTGGACGGACACAGGGGCCGGGTGTGTCCGATGCCGAAGCACCGGAAACACCGCAGAGGCTGTTCCTCGAGTGCCCGGACTGCACCCGAGCTGAACCCGACTGTAAGCCGTCCCTTGGCAAGGACGGCTTTGGCAGCGGCGATTGGGCACTCGAGGCGAACGGTGCCCATGCCGCCGCGCCCGGGCCTTATGTCCCGGCATTGGACCGCCGCGACGCCACAGTCCCCTATCGCTGCGACCGCCGCCACCACCTCCTCCTTGGTGACGGAGTCATCAAGGTCCGTCACCTCTATGGCCGCCGACTTTACCGGTCGGGCCACCTTGGCCGAGTCCGCAATGACCTCCTGCAGCTTGGCTGCAAAGAGGTCCGCATGGGCACTCCCCTCTGCCCCCGGGAACTCAAAGATTCGGGCCCCGGCTTGGGTCCGACGGCAAGACACCTTGCTGATCCCCAGTTGGGTGGGATCGGCATTCGCACGCGCCCGCACCAAAATAGACGCGTACGTCTCTCCTCGTTCCGCAGCCTCCGCGGTGAGCGTCACAACGACGGCCGCGGTTTTGGGGGGGACTAGCTGCTTCTTTCCCCCCCCTTTCCCTTTCCCCTTTCCCTTACCGGTCGTCTGCGACTGGCTGGGAGGGGCGGTGGCGGGGACGGCAGGGACGGCCGTCGCCGACTTTTTGCCTTTGCCCTTCCCCTTACGGCCCGCCACCTTCCACTCGTTGGACGGGGTGGTCGAGGGGAGAAGGGCGTCCTCGGCCTGGGAGGAGGACGGCCCCGGCTCACACTGCCCCTTATCCGCTGCAAGCGGCGGTCGGGGGCGTTTCTCCGGCAAGAGCCGGTCCTCGATGCCTGCTAAGCAGGCTCTTGTGAAGGCCCTCTCCTCCATTACAACCTTGCGGATGATATCCTCGAGGTTGGAGGCGGGGCCCTCTGCCGCAGGGCTCAGCCCGGCTTGTTGTGGCCGGGCCGTGGCTTCAGCCAGCTTCTGATGGAGCTGGCTGACCTCCGACTGCAGGCGATCGATCTTTGCCTGCAGTTGCCGCGTCTCGTCGGTGGCCGTTCGCTGGACCAGCTCCGCGACGACACCGCGCATGCTCGCGGCCCTCCATTTGAGGGCCTTCTGGAAGGTCCCCTTCAGGTTGGAGGACTTAGAGGCGACCTCGACAATCTCCTTTTCGTCCTCCTCCGCCATTTTCTCCAGCTCCGCCAGAGAATGGTCCGCGTATACAACGCGGGACGCACCGTACCCGGACTTGGCCCGGGCGACGAGCGCCCGTTGCTCCTTGGCAGCCACCCGCTCCTCCAGCTCTTGTTGGAGCTGCGCCCGCCGAGCCAGTTCCAACCGGCGTTCGGCGTTCTCAAGCCCAAAGACATGGGCATCCGCGGCCGCCGTCGGCTTTTTGGCCTTCGACAGCCCCGTCGACCCCGAAGCCGAGGAGCCCTCGGACCCACCTCGGACCTTTTTTCGCTTCCGCGACCGAGAGCCATCCGACACACTAATCAGTGAGTCGTTGTCGGACGACTCTTCCGCCCCGCCGAAGTAACCAGCCGCAGATGGCGTGCGGCTAGTCTCTGACGCCGTAGCGTCGAATTGGCCCTGAGAAGGGCCTTTGGGTTGGCCCTGAGAAGGGCCTTTGGGTTGGCCCTGAGAAGGGCCTTTGGGTTGGCCCTGAGAAGGGCCTTTGGTTTGGCCCTGAGAAGGGCCTTGAGGTTGGCCCTGAGAAGGGCCTTTGGGTTGGCCCTGAGAAGGGCCTTTTGGTTTCGAGAAACGCCCGCAGGCGTCCCGCGCAGGTTTAGGCATAGCCTCCGCAGGTTCGCAGCCTCAAGACAATCAGTAATTCGCTGCGATGCACAGTGCACTTTGGCCAACCCAGTCTGCCACTCCGTTACGGTGGTCAGAACTGGGTCGTTTCCAGGGGACGCGACGTGGACGCAAGCACTGTGGGGGGTCCCCCAACCTAACCTAACCTAACCTAACCTAACCTAACCTTTTTTTTTTTTTTTTTTTTTTTTTTGTTGTCGCTGGGAAAAAAAATGCATTACGCATACCCTCCCATCGGGGGATGGGGGGGTTATGTGGGACTCCCCGGTCTGGTTAAACCGGTATACCCACTAAAAACAACCCAGCGGCCTTTGCCCGCTTCGTCCGAGCGGCGGGGACTGGGAAACCGGCATAGCCTCTACGTCCAGTCCCCCGCCGACGATTGCCCTTTATGACGGGTGCAATGCAGGCAAAGGCGCTCGCACGCCCGTCGCCCGCCCGTCGCCACGCACTCTCCGACCCCTTCTTCGTCTGCGGAGCGGCGCAGCGAGAGGGTCGTCCTCCCGCGCGCGCTCCGCCTCCTCCTTTTGCGAGATTACGTCCTCGCAAAAGGAGGCTACCGCTGCCCAGGCCTCCTCGCCCCCCAGCATGGCACTGATCACGCCAGGAAGCGAGAGGTCCCGCCCAACCACCGCAGTCAGACCGCGGCGCTGCTCAGACCAAGCCGGGCACACCTCCAGTGTGTGTTGCGCCGTGTCCTCCGCCGCACCGCATTCGTGGCACGCCGGTGTCCCCTCCCTCCCGATCCGGTGCAGGTGCGATCCGAAACAGCCATGGCCGGACAACACCTGCACCAGACGGAAAGAGAGGAAACCGTGGGACCGCTCGAGCCAACTCCGCAGGACCGGACCAAGCGCGTCCAATGTCCGGCGGCCAAAAGCGGCGGCGGCGAGGTCCTCCGTCCAGTGGAGGACGATGGCGTCCTTCGCCTCCCGCCGCACAGCCTCCCGCTCTTCGGCGACGGGGCGCACCCCGAGCGCCCTCTGACGCGCCGTCCACTCGTACACTCTGGCGAGCACCCAAGCCTCCAACTCCCAAGGAGGGGTGCCGGCCAGAGCGCACGCCGCCGAGAAGCCCACCGAACGGTAGGCCCTCGCCACCCGCAGTGCGATGGCCCTTTGGGGCCTGCGGATGGCGGTCGCATTCTCCCTTCTGTGCAGGGAGTCCGCCCAGATGGGGGCCCCGTATAGGGCCATGCTCCTCAGTATGCCGGCATATAGGCGCCGGCATCCCGCCTTGGGCCCCCCCAGATTCGGGAGGAGCCACGAGAGGGCGTCCGCGGCCTTCAACAGGCGCGTCGACAGCCCGCTGAAATGCGGGCCGAAGCGCCATCTCTCGTCCAGCACCAAGCCCAGATACTTCATCTGGGGCTGGACCCCTATCCTGACGCCCTCTACGATAATGTGAGCGTCGGGAGGGATGCGCTGCCGAGGCCCGTGAAAGAATACGGCCTCGGTCTTTTGCAGCGCCACCTTCAATCCCAGGCGGCGGATCCTCTCCGCAACCAAGGTTCCGCCAGCCGAGGCCAGACAGGCCGCGTCCCCAAAGTTCCTCCCCCGGGCGGCGAGGAGAGTGTCATCCGCGTAGCAGATGACACTCGTGCCCTGAAGGAGGGCTCCCCTCAGGAGCCAGTTGAATCCGATGTTCCACAGGGGGGGGCCTAGCACCGACCCCTGCGGAACACCGGACTCTGCGCCGAACCGCCTCACCGTGGCCGTCTTGTCCACGAGGAGGACCTCCCTGTCCTCCAAGTAGCTGGCCAGGAGGCTCCGCAGGTATTGGGGCACTCCATGATACCGGAGCGCCTCCAGAATCGTCGAGTGGGGCATGGAGTTGAAGGCGTTGGCAATGTCGAATGACACCGCCAGCACTCCGCCCCCCGCCTCCACCGCCTCCTTCACCTGACCCTTGAGTAGGGCCAGCGCATCGATCGTCGAACGCCCCCGACGGAAACCGAATTGGGCGTCCGACAGGTCCGGCCCTACGCCCCGCAAATGGCTATCGAGCCGGGAGGCGACAATCCCCTCGAACAATTTTCCGACCTCATCGAGTAGGACGATGGGCCGGTATGCCGAGGGGGAGTCCACCGGGCGTCCCTCCTTTCGGAGGAGGCATAGCTGCCCCTCCTTCCACATTTTCGGGAACCTCCCAGCCGTAAAGCACGCGCTAAAGAGATCCCGAAACCTGTCCTTCATTTCGGAGGCGGCGATCGCCACCACCCGTGCGGGGACGCCGTCTGGTCCGGGAGCCGTCTTCTTCGCGCGGAGGCTGAGAACCCCCGCGTCGAGCTCCGCCGCCGTCACCGGGGGGACCCCCTCCTCCAGCGGAGCCGCCCCCTGCGGAGGATCCATCGTTGGGGGGGCGAAGTCGGTCCTGCGCGGAAACAGGGACCGGACCACCCCGTCGAGCAACGCTGGCTCTAGGGTCTCCGTCAGTGGGGGACCATATGGGCGTAGCTGGTTCCGCGCCGCCTTGTACGGTCTCCCATAAGGATCCCTGTCGAGATCCGCCAGCATCTCGGCCCTCGCCGAGTCTTCTGCAGCGCCCATTGCTGACTTGAGGACCGTTTTCGCCTCTCGGTAGGTGGCGTATAGGCGGTCCTCCTCTGCCTGGACTCGGTTTCGGGCGCTGCGCCGTCGACTCCGAGTGTAGGCTCTTCTGGCCGCCACGCAGGCGGCCCGGAGCTCCGCCAGCTCCTCCGTCCACCAATAGACGGCACGACGGGGAGGCGGACGACGAGACCGAGGCATGCTAGAGTTGCACACCTCGGTCAGGGACCCCCTGAGCTGGACCGCTGCGGCGTCCACGTCCAGGACCTCGACAGGGGGCGACAGCCAGTCCTGGAGAAAGGCCGCCTCCCTGGCTGCCTCCCGGTTCAGGCGGGTGAGTGTCCACCGCGGGAAGGGAGACTGACGAGCGCGGGCCATCCCCCCCCCCGGAGCAGAGATGTCGAACCGTACATATCGGTGGTCCGACAAGGTCTCCACCATCTCTACCCGCCAATTGACGACGCGGGTGGCCAGCGTGGGGGTGGCGAACGAGATGTCCACCACCGACCCGCCCCGCTGCCGCACACACGTGTGGACCGCCCCCCTGTTGAGGAGGGACACACCGCATGAGGCCGCCCAAAACTCGACGGCTCGTCCCCGAACGTTGCAACCGGTGGTCGGGTTGCCCCAGGCCACTGACTTGGCGTTCAGGTCGCCCAACAGCACGACCTGGCGCAGCGCCATCCTCCCTACGACTGCGGTGAGGACCTCGAGGAAATCCTCGAAGTCCGAGAGAGGGCGGTTCGGTGAGAAATAGACCCCCACCACCGCCATGTCTCCCCACGCGGCGGCCACGTATCCCGGTCCCCTCTCTAAGAGCGAGAGGGGAGGGGAGTCCGTGGAAGACCGCGAAACCAATGCCACCAGGCCGTCCCGGTCACCCAGCCAACGGCCAGGCACCGAGTAAGGCTCGGCGATCACCGCCAAGTCCACCAACCACTCAGCCATGGTCTGCATCAGCAGATCCTGGGCTGCCCTGCAATGGTTGGTGTTCGCCTGAAGGATGCGATGTTGGACCGAATCCATCAGTCGGACATCGCATCTCCCTCCCCAGCCGCCGCAGGAACGACGGCGCTAGCGGCAGCAGCAGGCCCGGTCGGTGCCTGGGCTTTGCCCCGCTTAGGGGGAGGATTGCAGTTCCTCCCCTTCATAACGTGGTCCGCCGGGCAGCCACTGGCGGCACACACCGCGCAGTGCGGCGTGGCGGCCCCGCAGGAGGCGGCTTTGTGACCCTCCTTGCCGCAACGGCAGCACATGTCCGTCCTGTCTACTGTGGACGGACACAGGGGCCGGGTGTGTCCGATGCCGAAGCACCGGAAACACCGCAGAGGCTGTTCCTCGAGTGCCCGGACTGCACCCGAGCTGAACCCGACTGTAAGCCGTCCCTTGGCAAGGACGGCTTTGGCAGCGGCGATTGGGCACTCGAGGCGAACGGTGCCCATGCCGCCGCGCCCGGGCCTTATGTCCCGGCATTGGACCGCCGCGACGCCACAGTCCCCTATCGCTGCGACCGCCGCCACCACCTCCTCCTTGGTGACGGAGTCATCAAGGTCCGTCACCTCTATGGCCGCCGACTTTACCGGTCGGGCCACCTTGGCCGAGTCCGCGATGACCTCCTGCAGCTTGGCTGCAAAGAGGTCCGCATGGGCACTCCCCTCTGCCCCCGGGAACTCAAAGATTCGGGCCCCGGCTTGGGTCCGACGGCAAGACACCTTGCTGATCCCCAGTTGGGTGGGATCGGCATTCGCACGCGCCCGCACCAAAATAGACGCGTACGTCTCCCCTCGTTCCGCAGCCTCCGCGGTGAGCGTCACAACGACGGCCGCGGTTTTGGGGGGGACTAGCTGCTTCTTTCCCCCCCCTTTCCCTTTCCCCTTTCCCTTGCCGGTCGTCTGCGACTGGCTGGGAGCGGTGGTGGCGGGGACGGCAGGTACGGCCGTCGCCGACTTTTTGCCTTTGCCCTTCCCCTTACGGCCCGCCACCTTCCACTCGTTGGACGGGGTGGTCGAGGGGAGAAGGGCGTCCTCCGCCTGGGAGGAGGACGGCCCCGGGTCGCACTGCCCCTTATCCGCTGCAAGCGGCGGTCGGAGGCGTTTCTCCGGCAAGAGCCGGTCCTCGATGCCTGCTAAGCAGGCTCTTGTGAAGGCCCTCTCCTCCATTACAACCTTGCGGATGATATCCTCGAGGTTGGAGGCGGGGCCCTCTGCCACAGGGCTCGGCTCGGCTTGTTGTGGCCGGGCCGTGGCTTTAGCCAGCTTCTGATGGAGCTGGCTGACCTCCGACTGCAGGCGGTCGATTTTTGCCTGCAGTTGCCGTGTCTCGTCGGTGGCCGTTCGCTGGACCAGCTCCGCGACGACACCGCGCATGCTCGCGGCCCTGCATTTGAGGGCCTTCTGGAAGGTCCCCTTCAGGTTGGAGGACTTAGAGGCGACCTCGACTATCTCCTTTTCGTCCTCCTCCGCCATTTTCTCCAGCTCCGCCAGAGAATGGTCCGCGTATACAACGCGGGACGCACCGTACCCGGACTTGGCTCGGGCGACGAGCGCCCGTTGCTCCTTGGCAGCCACCCGCTCCTCCAGCTCTTGTTGGAGCTGCGCCCGCCGAGCCAGTTCCAACCGGCGTTCGGCGTCCTCAAGCCCAAAGACATGGGCATCCGCGGCCGCCGTCGGCTTTTTGGCCTTCGACAGCCCCGTCGACCCCGAAGCCGAGGAGCCCCCGGACCCACCTCGGACCTTTTTTCTTTTCCGCGACCGAGAGCCATCCGACATACTAATCAGTGAGTCGTTGTCGGACGACTCATCCGCCCCGCCGAAGTAACTAGCCGCAGACGGCGCGCGGCTAGTCTCTGACGCCGTAGCGTCGAAGTGGCCCTGAGAAGGGCCTTTGGGTTGGCCCTGAGAAGGGCCTTCGGGTTGGCCCTGAGAAGGGCCTTCGGGTTGGCCCTGAGAAGGGCCTTCGGGTTGGCCCTGAGAAGGGCCTTTGGGTTGGCCCTGAGAAGGGCCTTTGGGTTGGCCCTGAGAAGGGCCTTTGGGTTGGCCCTGAGAAGGGCCTTTTGGTCTCGAAAAACGCCCGCAGGCGTCCCGCGCAGGTTTAGGCATAGCCTCCGCAGGTTCGCAGCCTCAAAACAATCAATAAGTTCGCTACGATGCACAGTGCACTTTGGCCAACCCAGTCTGCCACTCCGTTACGGTGGTCAGAACTGGGTCGTTTCCAGGGGACGCGACGTGGACGCAAGCACTGTGGGGGGTCCCCCAACCTAACCTAACCTAACCTAACCTTTTTTTTTTTTTTTTTTTTTTTTTTTTTTTTTTTTTTTTTTTTTTTTTTTTTTTTTTTTTTTTTTTTTTTTTTTTTTTTTTTTTTTTGACCCTGTGAAAACCCCTTATGGGTACCCCGCCGCCGGGGGAGGCGACGAGGTGATGTCGGACTCGCACCGACTAAAAACACAGGAGTGTCCCATCTGCACCATTATACCGGGCCGCGGGTTCAAGCCAGCACTCGTCCGCGACCCGGCGGTGCCGGTCCGCCATTGCAGACCCCCACTTGTCACAGGGGGGGAGGGGTGCTCACCCCCCTTGACCACATACTGCTGAGGGGCGTGCGAGGGACACTACGCACGCCACCTCGGGTCCATGTAAGGAGCGAACGGATTTCCCCCAATCCGCCCGCTCGATGGACCGCTACGGGGGGAGTCGGATGTTGTGACCCCCCCGCCTCCGGCGCCCGGTGCGCCTGCTGCGGCTCGGGAGAGTGGACGTGTTTTCCCTCTCCCTTTCCGCAGCTTCCTTCTGCGACATCACCTCCTCGCAGAAGGACACCACTGCGTCCCAGGACCTGTCGCTGCCGACCATATGACGAACGATGGTCGGGAGCGAGAGGTCCCCTCCGACTTCCGCGACTAGAGCACGGCGCGGCGCATCCCAAGCGATGCATTCCTCCACCACATGCCGCGCCGTCTCCTCGCGGCAACCGACGCAATGGTGGCACCGGGCGTCTGGCTCCCTGCCTATGCGACACAGGTACTTTCCGAAGCACCCATGTCCAGAAAGCACCTGCGTCGCCCGAAACGTCAGGGAGCCGTGGCTCCTCCCTAGCCACTCCTGCAGCACTGGCCGGATGGCCTCGATCGTCGCGAGGCCAGCGCTGGGGCGAGTGAGGCGTTCACCCCAATCCGCCACCAGGACCTCGCGGAGCTCTGACCTGCGCCACTCGATTTCTCGCGGCGCAGGCCTGTTGCCCCGCTCCCTCTCGCCCCCGCGCCATGTATAGAGTGACGCGAGGGCCTTCGCCTCCAGGTCCCAGGGCGGAGATCCGGCCAGTACGCACGCTGCCTCATGGGAGATCGTGCGATAACCTCTTATGACTCTGACGGCCATCGCCCGTTGCGGCTTCCGCAGAATGGCGATGTTGCTGGCCGTCAGGTCATCGGCCCACACCGGGGCCCCGTACAGGGCCATGGATCGCACGACCCCCATGTACAGCCGCCGACAACTCGTCGTCGGCCCTCCAAGATTGGGAAGCAGCGTCGCCAGCGCGGCCGCAGCGCCCATCAACTTGGGCGCCAGCCGCCGGAAGTGAGGCCCGAAATCCCAGCGGCTGTCGAGGACGACCCCCAGGTATTTTATCGTCGCCCCGACAGCTATTCGGACCCCACCGACCACGATGTTAGATCCCGGCGGCGGCGCGTTCCGAGGCCCATGGAACGTCATGGCCTCGGATTTGTGGAGGGCCACCTCCAGCCCCAATCGCCGGATGCGACCCACCACCTGCGCCACTGCGGCCGTCGCCAGCAAGGCTGCCTCCCTGTGCGATCTCCCCCGGGCCGTGACGAGCGTGTCGTCCGCGTAACACGTCACGCTAGCGCCCCGGAGGAGAGCACCCCTCAGCACCCAGTCGTACCCGATGTTCCACAGGAGCGGGCCCAGGACCGAACCCTGTGGAACACCGCACGACATCTGGTGTCGCTGCACCACGCCATTTTGCCCCACGAAGGTGACCCAACGCCCCGACAAATAAGCCCCGACGATGTGGCGGAGGTAGGGAGGCACTCCGTGATAACGTAGGGCCTCCCTAATACAACTCCAGGGCAGGGTGTTGAAGGCGTTGCAAATGTCTAACGACACCGCCAACAAGACCCCACCCCGGGACACCACTTCCTCCGCCAGGCTCCTCACGCGCATGATGGCGTCTACGGTGGAGCGCCCGCGGCGGAAACCGAACTGGTTGCCGTCCAAGTCCGGCCCCTCCCTGCTCAGATGCTGGACGAGGCGGTCGGCGACGATGCGCTCGAAGAGCTTTGCCACCTCGTCCAGCAGCACTATGGGCCGGTATGCGGACGGCGAGTCCGCCGGGCGCCCCTCCTTCCTGAGGAGGACCAGCCTGCCGGTTTTCCACTGCGATGGAAACCGGCCCTCCTGCAGGCATGCCGTGAAGAGCCGTCGCAGTCGGGGCTCCAACTCCTTCAGGGCGAGGACCCAGGCGCGGCCGGGTATGCCGTCGGGCCCCGGGGCAGTGTTCTTAACCCGGAGCCGATCCACCGCTGCCTTCAGGTCCTCTTGGGTCACCTCGGGGGCATTCGGGACTTCTCCCTCTCCAGGAGGCTCTGGCGGAGCCATCGGCGGTGGTGTGTGTTCCGCCCTGGATGGAAACAGGGCGGCCACCACGTCCCCGAGCAACTCGGGGCGGAGACCCTCTGTTAGTGGGGGCGCCCAGGGGCGTAGTTTGCCCCTTACCATACGGTATGGACGCCCCCACGGATCGCGTTCGAGGGTCTCGAGCAGCTCCTCCCTCGCTGCCTCCTTTGCTCTGCCGATGGCTATCTTCAGAGCCTCCTTCGCGGCGCGGTACCTCTGGTACAGCGCCGCCTCCGTCTCGGGGCTCCGGTTCAGACGTCTCCGGC
Source organism: Shargacucullia verbasci (assembly GCA_947562105.1). Classification (NCBI taxonomy): domain Eukaryota; kingdom Metazoa; phylum Arthropoda; class Insecta; order Lepidoptera; family Noctuidae; genus Shargacucullia; species Shargacucullia verbasci. The sequence goes on along the minus strand of OX387292.1, from coordinate 14,467,748 downwards.
GCTGCCTGGTGTACTGGCGTCTCGCCGCTATGCATGCATAACGCAGCTGGGCGATCTCCTCTGTCCACCAGTACACCTGACGCTTGGTGGGCCGAGACTGGACGCGGGGCATAGCCGCGTCGCAGATTTGCGTCATCGCCCCGCGGAACCAGCTCGCCTCTCCGTCGACGTCGTCACCGGGCCTCTCCGGTCCCTCTGACCATGCCTTGACAATGGCCGCTTCCTCGAGGAGCTCTCGGTTGAGGCGCTTCAGCGCCCAGCGCGGTCCGTCCCTCCCCGGGGTCGGCGGGCGGTGGATGCCCGAGGTCTGGGCGGAGACGTCGAACCGGATGTACCGGTGGTCCGACAACGTCTCCACCTCCTCCAAGACTCTCCACCCCCGGACACGGCGTGCTAGAGCCGGGCTAGCGAACGATACGTCCACTATGGACCCACCCAGCTGTCGCACGCACGTGTCGACTGAACCGCGGTTCAGGACAGCCAGACCCGACGCGAGGGCCCACTCCTCCAGCGCCGTGCCACGATGGTCTGTGGCGCGGGAACCCCACGCCGCGGACTTGGCGTTGAGGTCCCCGAGGACGAGAACGGAGCGAGGGTGGGCACGGTCCACCAACGTGGACAGCTCCAAGAGGAAGCTCTCGAACTCGGCGAGGGTGCGGTTCGGAGAGAAGTACACTCCCACCACCACAACCTCGCCGAATTGCGCCGCGACGTAACCCCGCCCCCTCGAGATATTCTCGATGGACGGGGTTCCGGCGGCAGCCGACCAGATCAAGGCCGCCGAGCCGGTGGTGTCTCCCACCCAGTCGTCCCTGGGAGGGATAAAATACGGCTCGGCGACGACGACGATGTTTATCTTCCACTGCGCCATGCTCTGGAGTAAAAGGTCCTGAGCCCTGGCGCAGTGGTTGATGTTGGCCTGCAGCAGACGGAGGGGTGGGGCCATTACTGACACTCCATTTCTACTAGCCCCTCCGTCTGGCTCTGCGGCGCTTCTGCCGCGGCCGAGGCGTTCGGCTGTTCGCTAGTAGCCGATCCTTTCTTCTTTTTCTTCTTCCTGTTCTTCTTTTTATTGCCCTCTTTGCTGGCTGCACAGGTTTTGCTGCCCATTTTGTGCTCCGCTGGTTTGCCAGACGCCGTGCACAGAGCACAGCACGGCGTTGTTGCCTGGCAAGACCCTGCCTTGTGGCCGGGCTGGCCACAGCGGAAGCACAAGTCGCCACAATCCGCCTCTGAGGTGCACTGTGCCCTGACGTGGCCATCACTTTGGCACTTGTAGCACCTCGTGGGCCTCGGCTCCAGCACTTTCACCCGGGCCGAGACCCAGCCCACTAGTAATCTGCCGCCGTCGGCGACTCGTTTTGCAGCCGCCACGGGACAGCTGGTAACGACCGCCCCCATGCCGCTAGGCCCCTTGGCGAAAGTTCCCGGACGGACTTGGTCCGGCGAGCAGCCCCCGACTCTAGCCACTGCGGCCGCCAGTTCTTCGGCGGTCACTGAGTCGTCCAAGCCCGTAATGCGCAAGCTTGCACACTTAACGGGCCTGGACACCCGGACACCTTCCGCCTCCAGAAGCGTCCTAAGCCGCTCAGCAAGGGCGTCCGCCTTCTCCCCGCTCGTAGACCCGGAGATCTCCAGGAGCCGAGCACCTGTGGCAGTGGTTTTAATCTGCACACCCGCAATGCCGACGTCGGCCAGCTTGATGTTGGCCTTGGCCTTAGCCAAGACCGCGGTGTACGTCAGGCCCCTCTCCTGTGCTTCCGGTTCAAGTGTCAGGACCACTGCCGTTGAGCGGGGAGCGCGCAACTTTGCCTGCGCCTTCTTTTCCTTCTTGGAGGCGGCTTTGGCCTTCTTTTTGGTGGCCTTTTTGCCCCCGACGGTCTCCCACTCGCCTCCCTGCGCGGACGACGAGGTTGCAGAGCTGGGTGTCTCTTGCGCAGCCGAGGCTTTGCCCTTCCCCTTACCCTTAGGTTTAGTTTGTAGGGCTGCCAGTTGTTTAGTCGGCTGGGTGCTCGCAGCTGGGGGGCACGGTGTGGCGGCCTTGTCCGCATATGAGGGCGGCTGGGCGCCTTGAGCCCTTATTTCGGGTGGCGATGGTGCTTTTGGTGCCTTCGCCTTTTTGCCCTTGGCGGCGGCTTTGGCGGTCGACGCGATTGTGACCGTGGCAACCGCGTCAGTTACCACAGCCACATCCCGCGCTGCCTGCTCCGCCTCCTCCCGTCTCCGGTCTACTGCCAGCGGAGGCCGGATTGTTTTGGCCGGCAGCAGCCGGTCCTCAAGCGCCGCGAGCCGCGCGTTCAGCATGTTGCCGATCCTCTGAGTGAGCGTACGCTCCAACTCGGGATCGGCAACAACCACGGGTGACGACTGGGGCGTTTCGGGCTCGGGCCGTTTGGATTTGGCGGCCAGCAGCTCAGCCCTTATTGTGGCAAGCTCCGCGCGGAGCTCTGCCATCTCCGCTCGGAGGCGGACGTTCTCCGCATGGAGCTTAGCGGTCTCCTCGCTGATCGTACGAGCGCTGAACTCCTCGGCCGCCTCGTTAATGAAGCCGGCGGCCTCTTTAAGGGCACGTTGAAAGGTGCCCTTAAGGTTCTTTGACTTCGTGGCGACATGAAGTATGGTAGCCACGTTGTTCTTAACCTGTTCGGTCAAAGAACCTGCCGAGGCTGACGCCACCGTCTCGGAGGACGTTGCTGCCTTGCTCCAAGAGAGGCGAGCGTTGTTGTTCTTGGAGCGAACCCGCTCAGCACGCTCCAAGACCTCCTCCTCCTCCCGAAGACGGAGCTCCTCGCGCTTGGCGGCGTTCAGCTCCGCCTGCGCCTTAGCCAAGCCGACGTATTTGCCGGTGGTCGGCGGCCGCCCTCTTCCTCTCGTGCTGACCTTAGAGGCCGGCGAGGACTCGTCACTCGAGGCTGAGTCCAGCCCCGAGTGCTCCGCTCTGTGGCGCTTTCGGCCTTTCACCCTCCAGAACTTGGAGGGGCGGTCAGCGTTCGCGCCGCTCGAGACGGAGCCGTGGTCCGACTCCATCTCCACCTCTGTGGCCGACAGTCTTGTCAGCCTCACGACAGGCACCGCCCTGAAAAGGGCACTGCCTGCCAACTCCTCCTCTTGTCCGGAGACAACTTCAATTTGGGTTTTTTGGTTTGTGTTAAAAGTATCCATACAGTTCCCACGAGTATGGGGGAAATAAAAGGTCCACCCGGGCAGTGCCCCCTGTACCCGGGTAAGCGTATATACTCCAGAGGGTCCGCCGGTCCTCTGGAGGGGGCGCGCTCGAGACTGATTAAACCCGTCAGCCATACATCCCCCGGCCGCGCGCCGAGCTCGAGATTCGGGGTGATTTTTTATAGAGGTTTTCTTCCTCGCGGCCCGGGCGGTGAAGCCAAGACCCTCGGTCCCCTAAGGGATTACGATCTGATGACGGGGGCAACGAAAGGAAACAGTCCTCCCGCTGCCTGCTCGGTGACAGGGTGAGTGAACACCGAGCCCGTCCTTGCTCCTCCAACGTGACAGAACACGTGGAGCAGCACCCCAGCCCAGACTGGGCTCCCCCCCGGTGGTTTTTTATAGAGGTTTTCTCCTCGCGGCCCACGCAGGGCCTCCGGCCCTCTCAATGAGGATTCCGGATCGGGCCGAACGGTGGTCTGCATCAGACCGTGCCTGCCGGCCATGACTGGCCGGCAAACCCGTCGCCCCTCCACTCCGAGAGGAGTGCCCCCCGTGTGCAAAACGCACACCATCGCGACCTCAAGATGAGGAGCGATCCCACCCCCTGGTTTTGGCCCGCGCCGGGATGAACCCGATACCGCGCATATCTGCGCGGCGTTCCCCTATCCGCCACCTGGGGACGCGCCCGGTATGAGATCCAGAAACTCCGCCGGGAACCTAACCTAACCTAACCTTTTTTTTTTTTTTTTTTTTTTTTTTTGACCCTGTGAAAACCCCTTATGGGTACCCCGCCACCGGGGGAGGCGACGGGGTGATGTCGGACTCGCACCGACTAAAAACACAGGAGTGTCCCTCCACACCATTCTGCCGGGTACTCGGGTGCACAGACGCAATCTTCCGAGACCCGGCGGTGCCGGTCCGCCCATGCAGACCCCAACTCGTCACAGGGGGGGGAGGGGTGCTCACCCCCCCTCGACCTCAACCATCTGAGGGGCGCGCGCGGGACACGTCGCGCCACCACCTCGGGTCCATTTTACAGAGCGGTCGGATTTCCCCCAATCCGCCACTCGATGGACCGCTACGGGGGGAGTCGGATGTTGTGACCCCCCCGCCTCCGGCGCCCGGTGCGCCTGCTGCGGCTCGGGAGAGTGGTAGTTGCCTCTCTCTCCCTTTCCGCAGCTTCCTTCTGCGACATAACCTCTTCGCAGAAGGACACCATCGCGTCCCAGGACCTGTCGCTGCCGACCATATGACGAACAATGGCCGGGAGCGAGAGGTCCCCTCCGACCTCCGCGACTAGAGCACGGCGCGGCGCATCCCATGCGATGCACTCTTCCACCACATGCCGCGCCGTCTCCTCGCGGCAACCGACGCAATGGTGGCACCGGGCGTCTGGCTCCCTGCCTATGCGACACAGGTACTTTCCGAAGCACCCATGTCCAGAAAGCACCTGCGTCGCCCGAAACGTCAGGGAGCCGTGGCTTCTTCCAAGCCACTCCTGCAGTACTGGCCGGATGGCCTCGATAGTAGTGAGGCCAGCGCTGGGGTGAGTAAGACGTTCACCCCATTCCGCCACCAGGACCTCGCGGAGCTCTGACCTGCGCCATTCGATTTCTCGCGGCGCAGGTCTGTTGCCCCTCTCCCTCTCGCCCCCGCGCCATGTAAAGAGTGACGCGAGGGCCTTCGCCTCCAGGTCCCAGGGCGGAGATCCGGCCAGTACGCACGCTGCCTCATGGGAGATCGTGCGATACCCTCTTGCGACTCTGACGGCCATCGCCCGTTGCGGTCTTCGCAGTATGGCGATGGTGTCGGCAGTCAGGTCGCTGGCCCACACCGGGGCCCCGTACAGGGCCATGGATCGCACGACCCCCATGTACAGCCGCCGACAGCTCGATGTCGGCCCTCCTAGGTTGGGAAGCAGCGTCGCGAGCGCGGCCGCAGCGCCCATCAACTTAGGCGCCAGTCGCCGGAAGTGAGGCCCGAAATTCCAGCGGCTGTCGAGGACGACTCCCAAGTATTTTAATGTCGTCCCGACAGCTATTCGGACCCCACTGACCACGATGTTTGTTCCCGGCGGCGGCGCGTTCCGGGGCCCATGGAACATCATGGCCTCGGATTTGTGGAGGGCCACCTCCAGCCCCAACCGCCGGATGCGACCCACCACCTGCGCCACAGCGGCCGTCGCCAGCAAGGCTGCCTGCCTGTGCGATCTCCCCCGGGCCGTGACGAGCGTGTCGTCCGCGTAACACGTCACGCCAGCGCCCCAGAGGAGAGCACCCCTCAGCACCCAGTCGTACCCGATGTTCCACAGGAGCGGGCCCAGAACCGAACCCTGTGGAACACCGCACGACATTTCGCGAATGCACTCACCATTACGCCCCGCGAAGATGACCCGACGTTCGGACAGATAAGCCCCGACGATGTGGCGGAGGTAGGGAGGCACTCTGTGATATCGTAGGGCCTCCCTAATACAACTCCAGGGCAAGGTGTTGAAGGCGTTGGAGATGTCGAGCGACACCGCCAACAAGACCCCGCCCCGGGACACCGCTTCCTCCGCCTGGCTCCTCACGCGTGAGATGGCGTCGATTGTTGAGCGCCCGCGGCGGAAACCGAATTGGTTCTCATCCAGGTCCGGCCCCTCTCTGCAAAGATGGTGGACGAGGCGGTCGGCGATGATGCGCTCGAACAGTTTTGCCACCTCGTCCAACAGCACTATGGGCCGGTACGCGGACGGTGAGTCCGCCGGGCGCCCCTCCTTCCTGAGGAGGACCAGCCTGCCGGTTTTCCACAGTGATGGAAACCGGCCCTCCTGCAGGCACGCCGTGAAGAGCCGTCTCAGCCGGGGCTCCAAAGCCTTGAGGGCGAGGACCCATGCGCGGCCCGGTATGCCGTCGGGCCCCGGGGCAGTATTCTTAGCCCGGAGCCGCTGCACTGCCGCTGTGAGGTCCTCTCGGGTCACCTCGGGGACGCTTTCCCCACCTCCAAGAAGCTCCTGCGAAGGCAGGACCATCGGCGGCGGCGTGTGTTCCGCCCTAGATGGAAACAGGGCGGACACCACCTCCTCGAGCAGTTCGGGACGGAGACCCTCTGTGAGTGGGGGGGCCCAGGGGCGGAGTTTGCCCCTGACCATTCGATATGGCCGCCCCCACGGATCGCGGTCGAGGGTTCCTAGCAGCTCTTCTCTCGCCGCCGCCTTAGCCCTGCGGATTGCCAGTTTTAGGGCCTCTTTTGCGGTGCGGTACGCCCCGTACAGCACCGCCTCCGTCTCAGGACTCCGGTTAAGACGCCGCCGCCGCTGCCTGGTGTACTGGCGTCTCGCTGCCACGCACACTACGCGCAATTGTGCGATCTCGTCTGACCACCAGTACACCTGGCGTCTCGCAGGCCGAGACTGGACCCGGGGCATAGCCGCGTCGCAGATGTGCGTCATTGCCCCGCGGAACCAGCTCGCCTCCGCGTCCACGTCCTCACCGGGCCTCTCCGGCGCTGCAACCCAGGCCTGGACAATGGCGGCCTCTTCGAGGAGCTCTCGGTCGAGGCGCTTCAGTGCCCAGCGCGGTCCGCCCCTCCCCGGAGTTGGCGGGCGGTGGATGCCCGAGGTTTGGGCGGAGACGTCGAACCGGATGTACCGGTGGTCCGACAACGTCTCCACCTCCTCCAAGACTCTCCACCCCCGGACACGGCGTGCTAGAGCCGGGCTAGCGAACGATACGTCCACTATGGACCCACCCAGCTGTCGCACGCACGTGTTGACTGAACCGCGGTTCAGGACGGACAGACCCGTCGAAATCACCCACTCCTCCAGCACCTCGCCACGATGGTCTGTGGCGGGGGAACCCCACGCCGCGGACTTGGCGTTGAGGTCCCCTAGTACGAGCGCTGGACGCGGGTGACTCCGGCCGACAAGGGCCCCCACCTCGGCCAAGAACGCCTCGAACTCGGCGAGGCCTCTGTTGGGCGAAAAATATGTGCCGACAACGAGTGTTTGGTCGTGCACTGCCGCCACCCAGCCAGAACCCCTGGCCACGTCCTCCAGGACAGTGCCGCTTTTAACGACGAAGGCCACCGAGCCGATACGGTCCCCCACCCAGTTGTCAGCAGTGGGGACGAAGTACGGCTCGGCCACCACCGCGACATCGATCGACCACTGCGCCATGCTTTGGAGTAAAAGATCCTGAGCCCTGGCGCAGTGGTTGATGTTCGCCTGAAGGAGATGAACTGCCATGATCTTAGTCGCAGTTCATCTCCTCCGCCTCTTCCCCGCCTTCGGGGGCAGTCGCTTGCGCGGGCGCAATCGTTGGCCCGGAAGCGGTCTTCTTCTTCCTCTTTTTATTTTTCTTTGTCCCCTTGCCCTTGGAGGGCTTGGGGGCCGTCGGGGCCGTGCAGGCCTTTCCTCCAATCCTATGCTCCGCAGGCTTTCCGGCTGCCGCGCAAAGGTTGCATTGCGGCGCTGCGGAGCATTGCCCAGCCTTGTGGCCGGCTTGACCACAGCGATAACACTGATCGCTGCGGTCGATGGCCGATGTGCACTTGGCCCTGACGTGCCCCACCTCCAGGCAGCGGAAGCAGGTCAGAGCCTTGGGCTGCAGCACCTTGACTCGTGCCGCAACCCAGCCAACCAAAAGCCGGCCACTGTCACTGATTTTGCGAGCTGCCCCGACTGGACAGCGCACCCACGCCGATCCAAGGCCAGATGGGTCGGCCTTTATGTCCCCCACCTTGATGGCGGCCTCGGGACATCCGGTCTCACGTACGATGGCCTGCACGATCTCGGCCGTGGACACGGAGTCGTCCAGGCCTGAGATCCGTACTTCCGCGCACTTTGTGGGGCGGTAGACACGGATGTCCTCCGCCTTTAGAGTGGCCTGAATTTGCTGGGCCAGGCGGTCCGCCTTGTCGCCGCTGGTGGCGCCTGGCACCTCCAGGATTCTCCCCCCCGTTGCGGCCTTCTTAAATCTTAGCGATTTAATGCCAAGGCTGTCGATGTCCACTTTGGCTTTCGCCTCCGCCATCACCGAAGCGTACGTAACGCCCCTCTCCGCTGCTCCCGGCTGCAGCGTGATAATCACGGCCGTGGATTTGGGCGTACGCAGCTTCGGCTGTTTGTTTTGCGACTGCGCAGTCGCTTTAAGGCCCCCCTTCTTCCCCTTTTTAACCACCGTAGACCACGTTTCGGTGGTAGTCGTGGCCGAGGTGATGGTCGTAGCAGCGGTGGCGGTCGTTGCCGGAATGGTGGCAGCGGCCGAGGTGGTGGCTGCGATCGAGGTCAGTTGCGGTGCCTGGTCGGAGGTTGGCGCAGGTGTTGGCGCCTTTGCGGCCTTCTTCTTCTTCCTCCCTTTTTCCTTCCCCTCCTTGCTAACGGAGGCGGCAACCGCACCCGTGACGGTTGCCACCTCTTCAGCCTGGACCCTAGTGGCCTCTTGCCTTCTCCGGTCCGCAGCTAATGGGGGCCGGATGGTCTTAGCCGGTAGCAGCCGATCTTCTAGCGCCTCAAGTCGGGCGTTTAACATGTTGCCGATCGACTGCATGAGCGAACGCTCTAATGCAGGATCGGCAACCACCGCAGGGGACGGCTGAGGCGCCCCAGGCCCTGGCCGAGCGGTCTTGACGGCCTGAAGTTCTGCCCTCATTGTGGCAAGCTCCGAGCGGAGTTCTGCCATTTCCGCCCGGAGGCGGATGTTTTCGGCTCGCAACTTGGCGGTCTCTTCGGTCAAGGTGCGAGTGCCGAGCTCCTCGGCCGCCACGGTAATGAAGGCGGCGGCCTCCTTCAGGGCACGCTGATATGTGCCCTTCAGGTTCTTTGAGTTGGTGGCTACCTTTAGAATGGTGGCCACGTTACTCTTGACTTGTTCTGTCAAGTCGCTGGCACAAGCGGCAGATGCCACCGTCTCAAAAGACGAGCCTGTGCTGCTCCTGGAGAGGCGGGAGGTGCTTTTGGAACGTGCCCGCTTTGCCTGCTCCAGGACTTCCTCCTCCGCTCTGAGACGGAACTCTTCCTGCCGCTTGGCGGCACTGAGTTCCGCCTGTGCTTTCGCCATACCGACGTACTTACCCGTCGTCGGTGGCCGCCCTCTACCTCTCGTGCTGACCTTGGAGGCCGGCGTCGAGTTCACACTCGAGGCCGATTCTGACCCCGAGTCTTCCTCTCTCTGGCGCTTGCGAGCTTCCACCCTCCAGAATTTGGAGGGGCGTCCAACAGTCGCGCCGCTCGAGGTGGAGCCGTGATCCGACTCCATCTCCACCTCCGAGAGCTTTGTCTTAGAGGGATCGAGGCCGGTGCACTTGGTGAGCAGCACGACCGGCTGTCGAATGGAGCCTGTTTTTTCATCCTGTATTGACGCCGTCACCGAAGTGGGCACGTCAGATAGGCTTGAGCCAGTTCGGCTCGATCTTAAATTGAGACGAATTTCGTCAGGAGTTTCGTTCGATGAACGATGGCGGTAGTTGCCCCCCCCAGAATACGAGGGGCAGACCGGGGCCGAAGCCGCGGTGAGGGATTCTCCGACTGCGGAGCAGTCGGTACCCTCCTGGGGTAAATTCTTTTTGCTAGTCGCCATATTCATTGTTGGTTTTGTCCTTTTTTTGAGAGGGGTGGGGTCCCCTCGGTTTTTTATAGAGGTGTCCTTCCTCGCCCCCGTAAGGCCCGGCCCTCTCAATGAGGGTTACGGGTTGTCCGACGGTGACCGAAGTCATCGTCCGACCAGTCTGAACTGACTGACCGGACCCGCCGCACACCATCGCAACCTCGAGATGAGGAGCGATCCCACCCCCTGGTTTTGGCCCGCGCCGGGATGAACCCGATACCGCGCATATCTGCGCGGCGTTCCCCTATCCGCCACCTGGGGACGCGCCCGGTATGAGATCCAGAAACTCCGCCGGGAACCTAACCTTTTTTTTTTTTTTTTGACCCTGTGAAAACCCCTTATGGGTACCCCGCCGCCGGGGGAGGCGACGAGGTGATGTCGGACTCGCACCGACTAAAAACACAGGAGTGTCCCATCTGCACCATTATACCGGGCCGCGGGTTCAAGCCAGCACTCGTCCGCGACCCGGCGGTGCCGGTCCGCCATTGCAGACCCCCACTTGTCACAGGGGGGGAGGGGTGCTCACCCCCCTTGACCACTTTCTGCTGAGGGGCGTGCGAGGGACACTACGCACGCCACCTCGGGTCCATATACGGAGCGAACGGATTTCCCCCAATCCGCCCGCTCGATGGACCGCTACGGGGGGAGTCGGATGTTATGACCCCCCCGCCTCCGGCGCCCGGTGCGCCTGCTGCGGCTCGGGAGAGTGGACGTGATTTCCCTCTCCCTCTCCGCAGCTTCCTTCTGCGACATCACCTCCTCGCAGAAGGACACCACTGCGTCCCAGGACCTGTCGCTGCCGACCATATGACGAACAATGGCCGGGAGCGAGAGGTCCCCTCCGACTTCCGCGACTAGAGCACGGCGCGGCGCATCCCAAGAGATGCACTCCTCCACAACATGCCGCGCCGTCTCCCCGCGGCAACCGACGCAATGGTGGCACCGGGCGTCTGGCTCCCTGCCTATGCGACACAGGTACTTTCCGAAGCACCCATGTCCAGAAAGCACCTGCGTCGCGCGAAACGTCAGGGAGCCGTGGCTTCTCCCCAGCCACTCCTGCAGCACTGGCCGGATGGCCTCGATCGTGGTGAGGCCAGCGCTGGGGTGAGTGAGGCGTTCACCCCAATCCGCCACCAGGACCTCGCGGAGCTCTGACCTGCGCCACTCGATTTCTCGCGGCGCAGGTCTGTTGCCCCGCTCCCTCTCGCCCCCGCGCCATGTATAGAGTGACGCGAGGGCCTTCGCCTCCAGGTCCCAGGGCGGAGATCCGGCCAGTACGCACGCTGCCTCATGGGAGATCGTGCGATAACCTCTTATGACTCTGACGGCCATCGCCCGTTGCGGCTTCCGCAGAATGGCGATGTTGGTGGCCGTCAGGTCATCGGCCCACACCGGGGCCCCGTACAGGGCCATGGATCGCACGACCCCCATGTACAGCCGCCGACAACTCGTCGTCGGCCCTCCGAGATTGGGAAGCAGCGTCGCCAGCGCGGCCGCAGCGCCCATCAGTTTGGGCGCCAGCCGCCGGAAGTGGGGCCCGAAATCCCAGCGGCTGTCGAGGACGACCCCCAGGTATTTTATCGTCGCCCCGACAGCTATTCGGACCCCACCGACCACGATGTTAGATCCCGGCGGCGGCGCGTTCCGAGGCCCATGAAACGTCATGGCCTCGGATTTGTGGAGGGCCACTTCCAGCCCCAACCGCCGGATGCGACCCACCACCTGCGCCACTGCAGCCGTCGCCAGCAAGGCTGCCTCCCTGTGCGATCTCCCCCGGGCCGCGACGAGCGTGTCGTCCGCGTAACACGTCACGCTAGCGCCCCGGAGGAGAGCACCCCTCAGCACCCAGTCGTACCCGATGTTCCACAGGAGCGGGCCCAGAACCGAACCCTGTGGAACACCGCACGACATCTGGTGTCGCTGCACCACGCCATTTTGCCCCACAAAGGTGACCCAACGCCCCGACAAATAAGCCCCGACGATGTGGCGGAGGTAGGGAGGCACTCCGTGATAACGTAGGGCCTCCCTAATACAACTCCAGGGCAGGGTGTTGAAGGCGTTGCAAATGTCTAACGACACCGCCAACAAGACCCCACCCCGGGACACCACTTCCTCCGCCAGGCTCCTCACGCGCATGATGGCGTCTACGGTGGAGCGCCCGCGGCGGAAACCGAACTGGTTGCCGTCCAAGTCCGGCCCCTCCCTGCTCAGATGCTGGACGAGGCGGTCGGCGACGATGCGCTCGAAGAGCTTTGCCACCTCGTCCAGCAGCACTATGGGCCGGTATGCGGACGGCGAGTCCGCCGGGCGCCCCTCCTTCCTGAGGAGGACCAGCCTGCCGGTTTTCCACTGCGATGGAAACCGGCCCTCCTGCAGGCATGCCGTGAAGAGCCGTCGCAGTCGGGGCTCCAACTCCTTCAGGGCGAGGACCCAGGCGCGGCCGGGTATGCCGTCGGGCCCCGGGGCAGTGTTCTTGGCCCGGAGCCGATCCACCGCTGCCTTCAGGTCCTCTTGGGTCACCTCGGGGGCATTCGGGACTTCTCCCTCTCCAGGAGGCTCTGGCGGAGCCATCGGCGGTGGTGTGTGTTCCGCCCTTGATGGAAATAGGGCGGACACCACGTCCCCGAGCAGCTCGGGGCGGAGACCCTCTGTTAGTGGGGGCGCCCAGGGGCGTAGTTTGCCCCGTACCATGCGGTACGGACGCCCCCACGGATCGCGCTCGAGGGTCTCGAGCAGCTCCTCCCTCGCTGCCTCCTTTGCTCTGCCGATGGCTATCTTCAGAGCCTCCTTCGCGGCGCGGTACCTCTGGTACAGCGCCGCCTCCGTCTCGGGGCTCCGGTTCAGACGTCTCCGACGCTGCCTGGTGTACTGGCGTCTCGCCGCTATGCACGCATAGCGCAGCTGGGCGATATCCTCTGTCCACCAGTACACCTGGCGCCTAGTGGGCCGAGACTGGACGCGGGGCATAGCCGCGTCGCAGATCTGCGTCATCGCCCCGCGGAACCAGCTCGCCTCCCCGTCGACGTCGTCACCGGGCCTCTCCGGTCCTTCTGACCACGCCTTCACTATGGCCGCTTCCTCAAGGAGCTCCCGGTCGAGGCGCTTCAGCGCCCAGCGCGGTCCGTCCCTCCCCGGGGTCGGCGGGCGGTGGATGCCCGAGGTCTGGGCGGAGACGTCGAACCGGATGTACCGGTGGTCCGACAACGTCTCCACCTCCTCCAAGACTCTCCACCCCCGGACACGGCGTGCTAGAGCCGGGCTAGCGAACGATACGTCCACTATGGACCCACCCAGCTGTCGCACGCACGTGTCGACTGAACCGCGGTTCAGGACAGCCAGACCCGACGCGAGGGCCCACTCCTCCAGCGCCGTGCCACGATGGTCTGTGGCGCGGGAACCCCACGCCGCGGACTTGGCGTTGAGGTCCCCGAGGACGAGAACGGAGCGAGGGTGGGCACGGTCCACCAACGTGGACAGCTCCAAGAGGAAGCTCTCGAACTCAGCGAGGGTGCGGTTCGGAGAGAAGTATACTCCCACCACCACAACCTCGCCGAATCGCGCCGCGACGTAACCCCGCCCCCTCGAGATATTCTCGATGGACGGGGTTCCAGCGGCTGCTGACCAAATTAGGGCCGCCGAGCCGGTGATGTCGCCCACCCAGTCGTCCCTGGGAGGGATAAAATACGGCTCGGCGACGACCACGATGTTGATCTTCCACTGCGCCATGCTCTGGAGTAAAAGGTCCTGAGCCCTGGCGCAGTGGTTGATGTTGGCCTGCAGCAGACGGAGGGGTGGGGCCATTACTGACACTCCATCTGTGTTGGTTCCTCCGTCTGGCCCTGCGGTGCTTCTGCCGCGGCCGAGGCGTTCGGCTGCTCGCTTGCGGCCAATCCCTTCTTCTTCTTCTTTTTGCTCTTTTTGCCGCCCTTTGCTGGTTGGACGGTCGCGGGGCAGGTCTTACTGCCCAGCTTGTGCTCCGCTGGCTGGCCAGACGCCGTGCACAGAACACAGCACGGCGTTGGTGCCTGGCACGACCCCGCCTTGTGATCAGGCTGGCCGCAGCGGAAGCACAGCTGGCCGCAGTCCAATTGCGCCGTGCACTTGGCCCTGACGTGGCCCTCGGCCTGGCACCTGTAGCACTTTGTGGGCCTCGACTCCAACGCCTTCACCCGAGCCGAAACCCACCCAACCAGCAGTCTGCCGCCGTCAAGGACCTTTTTGGCGGCCGTCACGGGGCAGCTGGCCACAACTACCCCCATGCCGTTTGGCCCCCGGCTGATCGGTCCGGGCCTGATATGCTCCGCCGAGCAGCCGCCGACTCTGGCTATTGCGCCCGCCAGTTCTTCGGCGGTCACTGAGTCGTCCAAGCCCGTGATGCGCAAGCTTGCACATTTAACGGGCCTGGACACCCGGACCTCGTCCGCCTCCAGCAGGAGCCTCAGCCGCTCGGCAAGGGCGTCCGCCTTCTCCCCACTTGTGGCTCCGGAGATCTCAAGGAGCCGAGCGCCGGTTGCAGTGGTCTTAATCTGCACGCCCGCAATGCCGAGGTCGGCCAACGTGATGTTGGCCTTGGCCTTAGCCAGGACCCCGGCATAAGTGACGCCCTTCTCTTGCGCCCCGGGTTCCAGGGTAAGGACGACGGCTGTTGAGCGTGGGGCGCGCAGCTTCGCCTTGCTCTTTTCCGCCTTTTTTGCGGACTTCTTCTCCTTCTTTTTGGCGGCCTTCTTTTCTCCGACTTTCTCCCACTCGCCCTTCTGCTGAATGGACGTGGAGGGTGCAGGGGTCGGCGTCTGTTGTGCGGCCGAAGTTTTGCCTTTCCCCTTTCCCTTCCCTTTGGCTTGTGGGGCAGCCGGTTGGTCAGTCGGCTGGACGCTGTCAGCCGGGGCGCGAGGTGTGGCGGCCTTGGCTGCGTAAGAGGGCGTTTGATCGGCGGGCGACGGTGTTTTTGCCGCCTTCGCCTTTTTGCCCTTGGCTTTGATGGACGAGCCGATTGTGACCGTGGCAACCGCGTCAGTTACCACAGCCACATCCCGCGCTGCCCGTTCCGCCTCCTCCTTTCTCCGGTCTGCTGCCAGCGGAGGCCGGATTGTCTTGGCCGGCAGCAGCCGGTCTTCTAGGGCCGCCAGTCGGGCGTTCAGCATGTTGCCGATCCTCTCAGTGAGCGTACGCTCCAACTCGGGATCGGCAACAGCCACGGGTGACGGCTGGGGCGTCTCTGGCTCGGGCCGTTTGGATTTGGCAGCCAGCAGCTCAGCCCTTATCGTGGCAAGCTCCGCACGAAGCTCCGCCATCTCGGCTCGGAGGCGGACGTTTTCTGCCTGCAGCTTCGCCGTTTCCTCGCCTAGGGTGCGAGTGCCGAACTCTTCGGCCGCCTCGGTGATAAAAGCGGCGGCTTCCTTCAGGGCACGTTGATATGTGCCCTTCAGGTTCTTCGAGTTCGTGGCCACTTTCAGAATGGTGGCCACGTTGGTCTTGACTTTTTCCGTCAAGGCACTCGCAGGGATGGAAGCAGCCGACGCCACCGTCTCAAATGACGCACATGAGCTGCTTCTGGAGAGGCGAGAGATGTTCGCGGAACGTGCCCGCTTCGCCTGCTCCATGACCTCCTGCTCCGCTATGAGACGGAGCTCTTCGCGCTTGGCGGCGTTCAGCTCCGCCTGCGCTTTGGCCAGACCGACATATTTTCCAGTGGTTGGTGGCCGCCCTCTTCCTCTCGCACTGACCTTTGAGGCCGGCGAGGTATCCTCACTCGAGGTCGACTCCGACCCCGAGTTGCCCTCTCGTTGGCGCTTGCGGCCATCAACCCTCCAAAACTTGGAGGGGCGCCCAGCACTCGCGCCGCTCGAGATGGAACCGTTATCCGGCTCCACTTCCGCCTCCGAGGCTGACAGTCTTGTCAGCCTCACGACAGGCTGCGCCCTGATAAGGGCACTGCGTGTCTCGTCCTCTCCTACTTCGTTTGGGTTTTTGGTTTTGTTTTTAAGAATATCCATATAGTTCCCACGAGTATGGGGGAAATAAAAGGTCCACCCGGGCAGTGCCCCCTGTACCCGGGTAAGCGTATATACTCCAGAGGGTCCGCCGGTCCTCTGGAGGGGGCGCGCTCGAGACTGATGAAACCCGTCAGCCATACATCCCCTGGCCGCGCGCCGAGCTCGAGATTCGGGGTAATTTTTTATAGAGGTTTTCTTCCTCGCGGTCCGGGCGGTGAAGCCAAGACCCTCGGTCCCCTAAGGGATTACGATCTGATGACGGGGGCGGCGAAAGGAAACAGTCCTCCCGCTGCCTGCTCGGTGACAGGGTGAGTGAACACCGAGCCCGTCCTTGCTCCTCCAACGTGACAGAACACGTGGAGCAGCACCCCAGCCCAGACTGGGCTCCCCCCCGGTGGTTTTTTATAGAGGTTTTCTCCTCGCGGCCCACGCAGGGCCTCCGGCCCTCTCAATGAGGATTCCGGATCGGGCCGAACGGTGGTCTGCATCAGACCGTGTCTGCCGGCCATGACTACATGACCGGCAAACCCGTCGCCCCTCCACTCCGAGAGGAGTGCCCCCCGTGTGCAAAACGCACACCATCGCAACCTCAAGATGAGGAGCGATCCCACCCCCTGGTTTTGGCCCGCGCCGGGATGAACCCGATACCGCGCATATCTGCGCGGCGTTCCCCTATCCGCCACCTGGGGACGCGCCCGGTATGAGATCCAGAAACTCCGCCGGGCGGGAACCTTTTTTTTTTTTTTTTTTTTTTTTTTTTTTTGATTTGCGTGGTGAGAACCCATCATGGGCTATCCTCCGCCTGGGGGGGGCGGAGGGGTGTGCCGGACTCCTACCGGCTAAACTCACCACGGTGGTCCGCCTCGACACCATATGGTGGGCCCCGGGAACTCTCAGAAGACCGCACCGAGGCCCACCACGGTGCCATGCCAAACGGCACTTCCCGGAGGGGGTGACTGTAAAGAGGCCACCCCCTCGTGCACGTCCCGGGGGAGACTGTAAAGAGGTCCCCCCGTTACCCTCGCTGGTGCTGTGTGCACGGCGACACGGACCACAGCGTGTCGCCGTCTTCTCGGGGGTCGCTAAGTGAGCGCGCAGAGTCCCCACTCTGCGCGCTCGCGACCCCTAAGGCCCCCCGCTAAGGTGTGTTAGGCGGGGGGTTGCGGCGTGTTGCGCGCCGGGGCGGTTGCTCCCCGGCGCCTCCTCCTCCGTCGAGCGGGATCGGCCCTCTCCCGTTCCCGCTCATCGGCCTCCTTCTGGAGCATGACTGCTTCACAGAAGGAGACCACTGCCCTCCAGTTTTCCGATTCTGCCAGCATAGCCGATACTATGGCTGGCAGAGAGAGATCTTGCCCGATCTGGTCGACCAGAATCTGCCGCTCTGCGGCCCACGCAGGGCACGCCTCGAGCGTGTGCTGTGCAGTATCCTGGCCGCCTCCTCCACAATGGTGGCAATCAGCCGTGGCCTCGCGGCCGATCCTATTCAGGTATTCACCGAAGCAACCGTGCCCGGTGAACACCTGCGTCAGTCGGTACGTGACGCGCTCGCTCCTCTTGAGCCAGGCTCCGAAGTGCGGCACTATCGCTTCGACAACGCGCTTGTGCGCGAACTGTGGCCGTAAAAGCCGTTCGCGCCACAAGTCGAGCGCGTGCCTACGTGCGCGCCGCCTTAGCCTTTCGAACACCGAAGCTGGCGCGGTCTCGCCGTCCTGGCGGATAGCGCGGATCCGGTGATACACCCTCGCGTCCATATCCGCCTGGATGTCGAACGGCACATACCGCGCCAGTAGAGTTGCCGCCTCGAAGGATACTGTTCTGTATCCTCGTGCGATCCGTATTGCAACTTTGCGCTGCAGGCCGTTGATTTTCGTCCTGCAGCGCCGGACGCCTGATAGCCGAGCCGACCATACAGGCGCCCCGTACAGCACCACGGATCGCACGACCCCCCCGTAGAGGCGGCGAACTTCCTCCCGAGGCCCCCCGAGATTGGGCAGCAGTCTGTGCATCGCACCCACTACCCTCTCGACTCGGGGGACCAGGCGTTCGAAGTGCTCTTCGAAGCCCCACCGACTGTCCAAGGTGAGCCCCAGGTACTTCATGTACCGGCCCACCTCGACCCGCGCGTCACCAACGCGTATCCGCGAGCTGGGAGGTTCCCTGCCGCGAGGCAGTTTGTGGAACCATAGCGCCTCGGTTTTGTGAGGCGCTATATCCAGACCCAGCGCGCGGATCTCAGCCACGACTGTTGCCACCGCTTGCTCGGCAAGCCGGATGGTTCCTTCCCAGGTGTCACCGCCGGCCAACACCAATGTGTCGTCGGCATAACAGACAATGCCGACGCCGGCGGGGAGATCGACACGCAGGACCGCGTCATACGCGAGATTCCACAACAGGGGGCCCAGAACCGACCCCTGTGGAACCCCGCACGTGATCCGCCTCCGCTGGACGCTACCGTCCCTGCCCACGTAACGAATGTGCCTGTCGCGCAGATACGCCCCGACGATGCCTCGCAGGTAGGGGGGGACCTGATGGTGTTCCAGGGCCCCCCGAATCGCGCCCCACGGGAGAGAGTTGAAGGCGTTGACAATGTCAAGGCTGACAGCCAACGCCACTCCCCCCCGCCGGGACACTACCTGTTCCGACAGCGAGCGGACGCGGAGAATCGCGTCCACGGTAGATCGCCGCTGCCGGAAGCCAAACTGGCTATCGGCGAGGTCGGGACCCACTCGCGACAGGTGCTCGACTAATCTTCGGGCAACTATTCTTTCGAATAGCTTCGAAGCCTCGTCGAGCAGGCAGATGGGACGATATGCAGAGGCAGAATCTGCGGCCCTGCCTTCCTTCTGGATCAGAACCAATCCGGCTTCCTTCCAGCCGGAGGGGAACACGCTGTTGCGGAGGCAGCTTGTGAATAGCCGCCTCAAGCGGTCCCCCACGACAGCCATCGCAAGCACCCACACCCGACCCGGAATACCGTCAGGTCCGGGTGCGGTGCTGCGAGCCTTCAGGCGGCCAACGGCTCGGTCTAGCTCCCCTTCCGAAACCTCCAGCTCCTCGGACCATTCCGAAGGAGCTAGAGGTGGAGAGGGACGGTCCCGGACCGCCGGGAAGAGCGTGGTGATCACCCTCTCCAGCAGCTCCGGGGCCATGGTTTCGGTCACCGGGGGGACGTAGGGGCGCAACTTCCCTACGATCATCCTATATGGTCTCCCCCACGGGTCCCTGTCCAGTCCCTCTAGGAGCTCTCTCCAGGACCGAGCCTTGGCGTCGCTGATGGCGTGTTGGAGCGCCATCGTGGCCGCCCGGTAGAGGCGATACGCCTCGGCTGTCTCTTCGGCTGTAGCAGAGCGTCGGCGACGGCATCGGGTGTACCGGCGGCGGGACGCGAGACAGACCGCGCGGAGCTGCGCGATCTCGTCCGACCACCAATGCACAGCCGTGCGCCGAACGCGCCTGGCCCGGGGCATCGATGCGTCGCAGACCGACGTCATCACCTCCCGGAACCAGGTGGCTTCCTCCTCTGGATCGGGCAAGATCCCATCGGAAACACCTTCCCCCTCTGACCAAGCCGCGACGTTGGCAGCTGCGACGAGCATATCTCGATCGAGCTGTTTGAGGGCCCAACGTCGCGGCGGTGGGCAAGCGCCCGGACGACTCGAGTTGCCTGGAGGGCGGAGGGCCACATCGAATACGATGTGGCGATGGTCCGAAAGCGTGACCATCTCTTCCGCCACCCTCCAACCCGACACAAGGCGGGAGACAGAAGGAGTCGCCCATGATAGGTCCACGACCGACTCCCCCTGCCACCGAACACAAGTGGAAACGGACCCCCGATTGAGTAGTCGGAGGTCGAGCGACGCCGCCCAGTCCTGAAGTACGTCTCCCCGGGGCCCGTCCCGGGTGTTGCCCCAAGCTCTGGAGTGAGCGTTGAAGTCACCGCCGGGCGGGAACCTAACCTTTTTTTTTTTTTTTTTTTTTTTTTGACCCTGTGAAAACCCCTTATGGGTACCCCGCCACCGGGGGAGGCGACGGGGTGATGTCGGACTCGCACCGACTAAAAACACAGGAGTGTCCCTCCGCACCATTCTGCCGGGGCCTCGGGAGCGCGGACCCATTCTTCCGAGGACCCGGCGGTGCCGGTCCGCCCATGCAGACCCCATCTCGTCACGGGGGGGGAGGGGTGCTCACCCCCCCTGACCTCAACCTTCTGAGGGGCGCGCGCGGGACACGTCGCGCCACCACCTCGGGTCCATATACGGAGCGGACGGATTTCCCCCAATCCGCCCGCTCGATGGACCGCTACGGGGGGAGTCGGATGTTATGACCCCCCCGCCTCCGGCGCCCGGTGCGCCTGCTGCGGCTCGGGAGAGTGGACGTGATTTCTCTCTCCCTTTCCGCAGCTTCCTTCTGCGACATCACCTCCTCGCAGAAGGACACCACTGCGTCCCAGGACCTGTCGCTGCCGACCATATGACGAACAATGGCCGGGAGCGAGAGGTCCCCTCCGACTTCCGCGACTAGAGCACGGCGCGGCGCATCCCAAGCGATGCACTCTTCCACCACATGCCGCGCCGTCTCCTCGCGGCAACCGACGCAGTGGTGGCACCGGGCGTCTGGCTCCCTGCCTATGCGGCACAGGTACTTTCCGAAGCACCCATGTCCAGAAAGCACCTGCGTCGCCCGAAACGTCAGGGAGCCGTGGCTTCTCCCTAGCCACTCCTGCAATACTGGCCGGATGGCCTCGATGGTAGTGAGGCCAGCGCTGGGGTGAGTGAGACGTTCACCCCATTCCGCCACCAGGACCCCGCGGAGCTCCGACCTGCGCCACTCGATTTCTCGCGGCGCAGGTCTGTTGCCCCTCTCCCTCTCGCCCCCGCGCCATGTATAGAGTGACGCGAGGGCCTTCGCCTCCAGGTCCCAGGGCGGAGATCCGGCCAGTACGCACGCTGCCTCATGGGAGATCGTGCGATATCCTCTCGCGACTCTGACGGCCATCGCCCGTTGCGGTCTTCGCAGGATGGCGATGGTGTCGGCCGTCAGGTCGCTGGCCCACACCGGAGCCCCGTACAGGGCCATGGATCGCACGACCCCCATGTACAGCCGCCGACAGCTCGATGTCGGCCCTCCTAGGTTGGGAAGCAGCGTCGCGAGCGCGGCCGCGGCGCCCATTAACTTGGGCGCCAGCCGCCGGAAGTGAGGCCCGAAATTCCAGCGGCTGTCGAGGACGACTCCCAAGTATTTTAAAGTCGCCCCGACAGCTATTCGGACCCCACCGACCACGATGTTTGTTCCCGGCGGCGGCGCGTTCCGGGGCCCATGGAATATCATGGCCTCGGATTTGTGGAGGGCCACCTCCAGCCCCAACCGCCGGATGCGACCCACCACCTGCGCCACTGCGGCCGTCGCCAGCAAGGCTGCCTCCCTGTGCGATCTCCCCCGGGCAGCGACGAGCGTGTCGTCCGCGTAACACGTAACGCTGGCGCCCCGGAGGAGAGCACCCCTCAGCACCCAGTCGTACCCGATGTTCCACAGGAGTGGGCCCAGAACCGAGCCCTGTGGAACACCGCACGACATCTGATGTCTCTGAATAGCACCATTTTGCCCCGCGAAGGTGACCCAACGCCCCGACAAATAAGCCCCGACGATGTGGCGGAGGTAGGGAGGCACTCCATGATAGCGTAGGGCCTCCCTAATACAACTCCAGGGCAGGGTGTTGAAGGCGTTACAGATGTCGAGCGACACCGCCAACAAGACCCCGCCCCGGGACACCACTTCCTCCGCCAGGCTCCTCACGCGCATGATGGCGTCTATGGTGGAGCGCCCGCGGCGGAAACCGAACTGGTTGCCGTCCAGGTCCGGCCCCTCCCTGCACAGATGCTGGACGAGGCGGTCGGCTACGATGCGCTCGAAGAGCTTTGCCACCTCGTCCAGCAGCACTATGGGCCGGTATGCGGACGGCGAGTCCGCCGGGCGCCCCTCCTTCCTGAGGAGGACCAGCCTGCCGGTTTTCCACTGCGATGGAAACCGGCCCTCCTGCAGGCATGCCGTGAAGAGCCGTCGCAGTCGGGGCTCCAACTCTTTCAGGGCGAGGACCCAGGCGCGGCCGGGTATGCCATCGGGCCCCGGGGCAGTGTTCTTCGCCCGGAGCCGCTGCACTGCCGCTTTCAGGTCCTCTTGGGTCACCTCGGGGGCGTTCAGCACTTCTTCTTCTCCAGGAGGCTCTGGCGGAGCCATCGGCGGTGGTGTGTGTTCCGCCCTTGATGGAAATAGGGCGGACACCACGTCCCCGAGCAACTCGGGGCGGAGACCCTCTGTTAGTGGGGGTGCCCAGGGGCGTAGTTTGCCCCGTACCATGCGGTACGGACGCCCCCACGGATCGCGATCGAGGGTCTCGAGCAGCTCTTCCCTCGCTGCTTCCTTTGCTCTGCCGATGGCTATCTTCAGAGCCTCCTTCGCGGCGCGGTACCTCTCGTACAGCGCCGCCTCTGTCTCCGCGCTCCGATGAAGGCGCCTCCGACGCTGCCTGGTGTACTGGCGTCTCGCTGCCACGCACACAGTGCGCAGTTGTGCGATTTCTTCGGACCACCAGTACACCTGGCGCCTCTCAGGGCGAGACTGGACGCGGGGCATAGCCGCGTCGCAGATGTGCGTCATTGCCCCGCGGAACCAGCTCGCCTCCTCGTTTATGTCGCTACCGGGCCCCTCCGGCGCAGCGACCCATGCCTGGACTATGGCGGCCTCTTCGAGGAGCTCTGGGTCGAGGTGTTTCAGCGCCCAGCGCGGTCCGCCCCTCCCCGGAGTTGGCGGGCGGTGGAAGCCCGAGGTCTGGGCGGAGACGTCGAACCGGATGTACCGGTGGTCCGACAACGTCTCCACCCCCTCTAAGACTCTCCACCCCCGAACACGGCGAGCGAGAGCCGGGCTAGCGAACGATACGTCCACTATGGACCCACCCAGCTGTCGCACGCACGTGTTCACTGAACCGCGGTTCAGGACGGACAGACCCGTCGAAATCACCCACTCCTCCAGCACCTCGCCACGATGGTCTGTGGCGGGGGAACCCCACGCCGAGGACTTGGCGTTGAGGTCCCCGAGTACGAGCGCTGGATGTGGGCGACTCCGGCCGACATGGGCTCCCACCTCGGCCAAGAACGCCTCGAACTCGGCGATTCCTCTGTTGGGCGAGAAATATGTGCCGACAATGATGGTTTGGCCGTGCACTGCCGCCACCCAGCCCGAGCCCCTGGCCACGTCCTCCAGGATGGCGCCGCTTTTCACGACGAGGGCCACCGAGCCGTTACGGTCCCCCACCCAGTTGTCAGCGGCGGGGACGGAGTACGGCTCGGCCACCACCGCGACATCGATCGACCACTGCGCCATGCTTTGGAGTAAAAGATCCTGAGCCCTGGCGCAGTGGTTAATGTTCGCCTGAAGGAGATGAACTGCCATGATCTTAGTCGCAGTTCATCTCCTCCACCTCTTTCCCGCTTTCGGGGACAGTCGCTTGCGCGGGCACAGCCGTTGGTCCGGAAGCAGTCTTCTTCTTCTTCTTCTTGCCTTTTTTACTTTTGCCCTTGGATGACTTGGGCGCAGTGCAGGCGTCCCCTCCTATTCTGTGCTCCGCAGGCTTGCCTGCTGCCGCGCAAAGGTTGCAGTGCGGCGCTGCGGAGCATTGTCCGGACTTGTGTCCAGCTTGACCGCAGCGATAGCACTCGTCGCTGCGGTCGTTGGCCGATGTGCATTTGGCCCTGACGTGCCCTACTTCCAAGCAGCGGAAGCAAGTCAGAGCCTTGGGCTGCAGCACCTTAACACGTGCCGCAACCCAGCCAACCAGAAGTCGGCCGCTGTCCCCCAGCTTTCGTGCTGCCGCCACTGGGCAGCGCACCCACACCGTTCCGAGGCCAGATGGGTCAGCCTTTATCTCCCCCACCTTTATGGCAGCCTCAGGACATCCCGCCTCGCGTGCGATGGCTTGCACGATCTCGGCCGCGGACACCGAGTCGTCCAACCCCAAGATGCGCATATCGGCGCATTTCGTGGGGCGGGAGACGCGGATGTCCTCCTCCTTTAGGACCGCCTGAATCTTTTTGGCGAGAGAATCTGCTTTATCGCCGCTGGTGGCGCCGGGCACCTCCAAGATTCTCGCCCCCGTCTTTGCCTGCCTAAAACGCACAGCTTTTATGCCAAGACTGTCCAAATCGACCTTGGCTTTTGCCTCCGCTAGCACCGAAGCGTACGTGACGCCCCTCTCCGCTGCTCCTGGTTGCAGAGTAATAACAACTGCCGCAGATTTGGGCGCACGCAGTTTCGGCTGCTTGGGCTGCGACTGCGGCTGATTGGGGTTTGCCGCCTTTTTCGCGCCCTTTTTCTTCCCCTTTTTTACCACCGTAGACCATAAGGTCTCGGTGGTGGTCGCAGTCGGTGTGGTGGTCGCAGCAGAGGTGGAGGCCGCGGCAGAGGTGGTGGTTGCGACCGCGGTGACTTGCGGTGGCTGGCTGGCGGTTGGCGCAGGTGCCGGCGCTTTCGCGGCCTTCTTCTTTTTTTGGCTGTTCTTTCCTTTGCCCTCGATTTGAACAGCGGCGACCGCATCCGTGACGGTGGCCACCTCCTGAGCAATCCTAGCTGCCTCTTCCCTTCTCCGGTCTGCTGCCAATGGAGGCCGGATGGTCTTGGCCGGCAGCAGCCGGTCTTCGAGAGCCTCGAGACGAGCGTTGAGCATGTCGCCGATTGACCTCATGAGCGAGCGTTCCATTTCCTGGTCGACAACATGCTTAGCCTGAGGCGCCTCGACCTCTAGTGGTCTAGCGGACTTGACGACTAGCAGTTCGGTCCTTAGCGTGGCGAGTTCCGATCTTAGCTGCTCCATCTCCGTCCGAAGGCGAACGTTCTCCGCCTGCAACTTGGCGGTCTCCTCGTTCAAGTTGCGAGTACGAAACTCCTCGGCCGCCTCATTGATGAAGCCGGCGGCCTCTTTAAGGGCACGTTGGAAGGTGCCCTTAAGATTTTTTGACTTTGTGGCGACGTGCAGAATCGTCGCCACGTTGTTTTTCACCTGTTCGGACAGAGAACTTGCCGATGCCGCCGACGCCACCGTCTCAGAGGACGTTGCTGTCTTGCCCCAGGAGAGGCGAGCGGTGTTGTTTTTGGAGCGAACCCGCTCCGCCCGTTCCAGGATCTCCTCCTCCTCTCGAAGACGGAGCTCCTCGCGCTTGGCAGCGCTCAGCTCCGCCTGCGCTTTGGCCAGACCGACGTATTTTCCCGTCGTCGGTGGCCGCCCTCTCCCCCTCGAGCTGACCTTGGAGGCCGGCGTCGAGTTGTCACTGGAGGCCGATTCTGACCCCGAGTCTTCCTCTCTCTGGCGCTTGCGAGCTTCCACCCTCCAGAATTTGGAGGGGCGCCCAACCCTCACGCCGCTCGAGGTGGAGCCGTGATCCGACTCCATCTCCACCTCCGAGACTGAAGGCTTTGTCTTGGAGGGATCGGGGCCGGTGTACTTGGTGAGCAGCACGACCGGCTGTCGAATGGAGCTAATTATTTCCTTGCCCTGTATTGGCGTCGTCGCCGAAGTGGGCACGTCGGATAGGCCTGAGCCAGTCCGGCTGGATCTTAAATTGGGACGAATTTCGTCCAGAGTTTCGTTCGATGAACGATGGCGGTAGTTGCCCCCCCCAGAATACGAGGGGCAGACCGGGGCCGAAGCCGCGGTGAGGGATTCTCCGACTGCGGAGCAGTCGGTACCCTCCTGGGGTAAATTCTCTTTTCTAGACGCCATATTCATTGTTGGATTTTTCCTTTGTTGAGAGGGGTGAGGTCCCCTCGGTTTTTTATAGAGGTGTCCTTCCTCGCCCCCGTAAGGCCCGGCCCTCTCAATGAGGGTTACGGGTTGTCCGACGGTGACCGAAGTCGTCGTCCGACCAGTCTGAACTGACTGGAACGGACCCGCCGCACACCATCGCAACCTCGAGATGAGGAGCGATCCCACCCCCTGGTTTTGGCCCGCGCCGGGATGAACCCGATACCGCGCATATCTGCGCGGCGTTCCCCTATCCGCCACCTGGGGACGCGCCCGGTATGAGGTCCAGAAACTCCGCCGGGCGGGAACCTAACCTTTTTTTTTTTTTTTTTTTTTTTTTTTGACCCTGTGAAAACCCCTTATGGGTACCCCGCCGCCGGGGGAGGCGACGAGGTGATGTCGGACTCGCACCGACTAAAAACACAGGAGTGTCCCATCTGCACCATTATACCGGGCCGCGGGTTCAAGCCAGCACTCGTCCGCGACCCGGCGGTGCCGGTCCGCCATTGCAGACCCCCACTTGTCACAGGGGGGGAGGGGTGCTCACCCCCCTTGACCACTTTCTGCTGAGGGGCGTGCGAGGGACACTACGCACGCCACCTCGGGTCCATATACGGAGCGAACGGATTTCCCCCAATCCGCCCGCTCGATGGACCGCTACGGGGGGAGTCGGATGTTGTGACCCCCCCGCCTCCGGCGCCCGGCGCGCCTGCTGCGGCTCGGGAGAGTGGACGTGTTTTCCCTCTCCCTCTCCGCAGCTTCCTTCTGCGACATCACCTCCTCGCAGAAGGACACCACTGCGTCCCAGGACCTGTCGCTGCCGACCATATGACGAACGATGGTCGGGAGCGAGAGGTCCCCTCCGACTTCCGCGACTAGAGCACGGCGCGGCGCATCCCAAGAGATGCACTCCTCCACAACATGCCGCGCCGTCTCCTCGCGGCAACCGACGCAATGGTGGCACCGGGCGTCTGGCTCCCTGCCTATGCGACACAGGTACTTTCCGAAGCACCCATGTCCAGAAAGCACCTGCGTCGCGCGAAACGTCAGGGAGCCGTGGCTTCTCCCCAGCCACTCCTGCAGTACTGGCCGGATGGCCTCGATCGTGGTGAGGCCAGCGCTGGGGTGAGTGAGGCGTTCACCCCAATCCGCCACCAGGACCTCGCGGAGCTCTGACCTGCGCCACTCGATTTCTCGCGGCGCAGGTCTGTTGCCCCGCTCCCTCTCGCCCCCGCGCCATGTATAGAGTGACGCGAGGGCCTTCGCCTCCAGGTCCCAGGGCGGAGATCCGGCCAGTACGCACGCTGCCTCATGGGAGATCGTGCGATAACCTCTTATGACTCTGACGGCCATCGCCCGTTGCGGCTTCCGCAGAATGGCGATGTTGGTGGCCGTCAGGTCATCGGCCCACACCGGGGCCCCATACAGGGCCATGGATCGCACGACCCCCATGTACAGCCGCCGACAACTTGTCGTCGGCCCTCCAAGATTGGGAAGCAGCGTCGCCAGCGCGGCCGCAGCGCCCATCAGTTTGGGCGCCAGCCGCCGGAAGTGGGGCCCGAAATCCCAGCGGCTGTCGAGGACGACCCCCAGGTATTTTAATGTCGCCCCGACAGCTATTCGGACCCCACCGACCACGATGTTAGATCCCGGCGGCGGCGCGTTCCGAGGCCCATGGAACGTCATGGCCTCGGATTTGTGGAGGGCCACCTCCAGCCCCAAACGCCGGATGCGACCCACCACCTGCGCCACTGCGGCCGTCGCCAGCAAGGCTGCCTCCCTGTGCGATCTCCCCCGGGCCGCGACGAGCGTGTCGTCCGCGTAACACGTCACGCTAGCGCCCCGGAGGAGAGCACCCCTCAGCACCCAGTCGTACCCGATGTTCCACAGGAGCGGGCCCAGGACCGAACCCTGTGGAACACCGCACGACATCTGGTGTCGCTGCACCACGCCATTTTGCCCCACGAAGGTGACCCAACGCCCCGACAAATAAGCCCCGACGATGTGGCGGAGGTAGGGAGGCACTCCGTGATGACGTAGGGCCTCCCTAATACAACTCCAGGGCAGGGTGTTGAAGGCGTTACAAATGTCTAACGACACCGCCAACAAGACCCCACCCCGGGACACCACTTCCTCCGCCAGGCTCCTCACGCGCATGATGGCGTCTATGGTGGAGCGCCCGCGGCGGAAACCGAACTGGTTGCCGTCCAGGTCCGGCCCCTCCCTGCTCAAATGCTGGACGAGGCGGTCGGCGACGATGCGCTCGAAGAGCTTTGCCACCTCGTCCAGCAGCACTATGGGCCGGTATGCGGACGGCGAGTCCGCCGGGCGCCCCTCCTTCCTGAGGAGGACCAGCCTGCCGGTTTTCCACTGCGATGGAAACCGGCCCTCCTGCAGGCATGCCGTGAAGAGCCGTCGCAGTCGGGGCTCCAACTCTTTCAGGGCGAGGACCCAGGCGCGGCCGGGTATGCCGTCGGGCCCCGGGGCAGTGTTCTTAGCCCGGAGCCGATCCACCGCTGCCTTCAGGTCCTCTTGGGTCACCTCGGGGGCATTCGGGACTTCTCCCTCTCCAGGAGGCTCTGGCGGAGCCATCGGCGGTGGTGTGTGTTCCGCCCTGGATGGAAACAGGGCGGCCACCACGTCCCCGAGCAACTCGGGGCGGAGACCCTCTGTTAGTGGGGGCGCCCAGGGGCGTAGTTTGCCCCTTACCATACGGTATGGACGCCCCCACGGATCGCGTTCGAGGGTCTCGAGCAGCTCCTCCCTCGCTGCCTCCTTTGCTCTGCCGATGGCTATCTTCAGAGCCTCCTTCGCGGCGCGGTACCTCTGGTACAGCGCCGCCTCCGTCTCGGGGCTCCGGTTCAGACGTCTCCGGCGCTGCCTGGTGTACTGGCGTCTCGCCGCTATGCATGCATAACGCAGCTGGGCGATCTCCTCTGTCCACCAGTACACCTGACGCTTGGTGGGCCGAGACTGGACGCGGGGCATAGCCGCGTCGCAGATTTGCGTCATCGCCCCGCGGAACCAGCTCGCCTCTCCGTCGACGTCGTCACCGGGCCTCTCCGGTCCCTCTGACCATGCCTTGACAATGGCCGCTTCCTCAAGGAGCTCCCGGTCGAGGCGCTTCAGCGCCCAGCGCGGTCCGTCCCTCCCCGGGGTCGGCGGGCGGTGGATGCCCGAGGTCTGGGCGGAGACGTCGAACCGGATGTACCGGTGGTCCGACAACGTCTCCACCTCCTCCAAGACTCTCCACCCCCGGACACGGCGTGCTAGAGCCGGGCTAGCGAACGATACGTCCACTATGGACCCACCCAGCTGTCGCACGCACGTGTCGACTGAACCGCGGTTCAGGACGGCCAGACCCGACGCGAGGGCCCACTCCTCCAGCGCCGTGCCACGATGGTCTGTGGCGCGGGAACCCCACGCCGCGGACTTGGCGTTGAGGTCCCCTAGGACGAGAACGGAGCGAGGGCGGGCACGGTCCACCAACGTGGACAGCTCCAAGAGGAAGCTCTCAAACTCGGCGAGGGTGCGGTTCGGAGAGAAGTATACTCCCACCACCACAACCTCGCCGAATTGCGCCGCGACGTAACCCCGCCCCCTCGAGATATTCTCGATGGACGGGGTGCGGGAACCTAACCTAACCTAACCTAACCTAACCTAACCTAACCTAACCTAACCTAACCTAACCTAACCTAACCTAACCTAACCTAACCTTTTTTTTTTTTTTTTTTTTTTTTTTTTTTTTTTTGTCGCTGGGAAAAAATGCGTTACGCATACCCTCCCATCGGGGGATGGGGGGGCTATGTGGGACTCCCCGGTCTGATTCCGGTATACCCACTAAAACAACCCAGCGGCCTCTACCCGCTTCGTCCGAGTGGCGGGGACTGGGAAACCGGCATAGCCTCTACTTCCAGTCCTCCGCCGACGATTGCCCTTTGAGACGGGTGCAATGCAGGCAAAGGCGCTCCCGCGCCCGTCGCCCGCCCGTCGCCACGCACTCTCCGACCCCTTCTTCGTCTGCGGAGCGGCGCAGCGAGAGGGTCGTCCTCCCGCGCGCGCTCCGCCTCCTCCTTTTGCGAGATTACGTCCTCGCAAAAGGAGGCTACCGCTGCCCAGGCCTCCTCGCCCCCCAGCATGGCACTGATCACGCCGGGAAGTGAGAGGTCCTGCCCAACCACCGCAGTCAGACCGCGGCGCTGCTCGGACCAAGCCGGGCACACCTCGAGTGTGTGTTGCGCCGTGTCCTCCGCCACACCGCATTCGTGGCACGCCGGTGTCTCCTCCCTCCCGATCCGGTGCAGGTGCGATCCGAAACAGCCATGGCCGGACAACACCTGCACCAGACGGAACGAGAGGAAACCGTGGGACCGCTCGAGCCAGCTCCGCAGGACCGGACCAAGCGCGTCCAATGTCCGGCGGCCAAAGGCGGCGGCGGCGAGGTCCTCCGTCCAGTGGAGGACGATGGCGTCCTTCGCCTCCCGCCGCACAGCCTCCCGCTCTTCGGCGACGGGGCGCACCCCGAGCGCCCTCTGACGCGCCGTCCACTCGTACACCCTAGCGAGCACCCAGGCCTCTAACTCCCAAGGAGGGGTGCCGGCCAGAGCGCACGCCGCCGAGAAGCCCACCGAACGGTAGGCCCTCGCCACCCGCAGTGCGATGGCCCTTTGGGGCCTGCGGATGGCGGTCGCATTCTCCCTTCTGTGCAGGGAGTCCGCCCAGATGGGGGCCCCGTATAGGGCCATGCTCTTCAGTATGCCGGCATATAGGCGCCGGCATCCCGCCTTGGGCCCCCCCAGATTCGGGAGGAGCCACGAGAGGGCGTCCGCGGCCTTCAACAGGCGCGTCGACAGCCCGCTGAAATGCGGGCCGAAGCGCCATCTCTCGTCCAGCACCAAGCCCAGATACTTCATCTGGGGCTGGACCCCTATCCTAATGCCCTCCACGACAATGTGAGCGTCGGGAGGGATGCGCTGCCGAGGCCCGTGAAAGAATACGGCCTCGGTCTTTTGCAGCGCCACCTTCAATCCCAGGCGGCGGATCCTCTCCGCAACCAAGGTTCCGCCAGCCGAGGCCAGACAGGCCGCGTCCCCAAAATTCCTCCCCCGGGCGGTGAGGAGAGTGTCATCCGCGTAGCAGATGACACTCGTGCCTTGGAGGAGGGCTCCCCTCAGGAGCCAGTTGAATCCGATGTTCCACAGGGGGGGGCCTAGCACCGACCCCTGCGGAACACCGGACTCTGCGCCGAACCGCCTCACCGTGGCCGTCTTGTCCACGAGGAGGACCTCCCTGTCCTCCAAGTAGCTGGCCAGGAGGCTCCGCAAGTATTGGGGCACTCCATGATACCGGAGCGCCTCCAGAATCGTCGAGTGGGGCATGGAGTTGAAGGCGTTGGCAATGTCGAATGACACCGCCAGCACTCCGCCCCCCGCCTCCACCGCCTCCTTCACCTGACCCCTGAGTAGGGCCAGCGCATCGATCGTCGAACGCCCCCGACGGAAACCGAATTGGGCGTCCGACAGGTCCGGCCCTACGCCCCGTAAATGGCTATCGAGCCGGGAGGCGACAATCCCCTCGAACAATTTTCCGACCTCATCGAGTAGGACGATGGGCCGGTATGCCGAGGGGGAGTCCACCGGGCGTCCCTCCTTTCGGAGGAGGCATAGCTGCCCCTCCTTCCACTTTTTCGGGAACCTCCCAGCCGTAAAGCACGCGCTGAAGAGATCCCGAAACCTATCTTTCATTTCGGAGGCGGCGATCGCCACCACCCGTGCGGGGACGCCGTCTGGTCCGGGAGCCGTCTTCTTCGCGCGGAGGCTGAGAACCCCCGCGTCGAACTCCGCCGCCGTCACCGGAGGGACCCCCTCCTCCGGCGGAGCCGCCCCCTGTGGAGGATCCATCGTTGGAGGGGCGAAGTCGGTCCTGCGCGGAAACAGGGACCGGACCACCCCGGCAAGCAACATCGGCTCGAGGGTCTCCGTCAGTGGGGGACCATATGGGCGTAGCTGGTTCCGCGCCGCCTTGTACGGTCTCCCATAAGGATCCCTGTCGAGATCCGCCAGCATCTCGGCCCTCGCCGAGTCTTCTGCAGCGCCCATTGCAGTCTTGAGGACCGTTTTCGCCTCTCGGTAGGTGGCGTATAGGCGGTCCTCCTCTGCCTGGACCCGGTTTCGGGCGCTGCGCCGTCGACTCCGAGTGTAGGCTCTTCTGGCCGCCACGCAGGCGGCCCGGAGCTCCGCCAGCTCCTCCGTCCACCAATAGACGGCACGACGGGGAGGCGGACGGCGAGACCGGGGCATGCTAGAGTTGCACACCTCGGTCAGGGACCCCCTGAGCCGGACCGCTGCGGCGTCCACGTCCAGGACCTCGACAGGGGGCGACAGCCAGTCCTGGAGAAAGGCCGCCTCCTTGGCTGCCTCCCGGTTTAGGCGGGTGAGTGTCCACCGCGGGAAGGGAGACTGACGAGCGCGGGCCATCCCCCCCCCCGGAGCAGAGATGTCGAACCGCACATATCGGTGGTCCGACAAGGTCTCCACCATCTCTACCCGCCAATTGACGACGCGGGCGGCCAGTGTGGGGGTGGCAAACGAGATGTCCACCACCGACCCGCCCCGCTGCCGCACACACGTGTGGACCGCCCCCCTGTTGAGGAGGGACACACCGCATGAGGCCGCCCAAAACTCGACGGCTCGCCCCCGAACGTTGCAACCGTTGGTCGGGTTGCCCCAGGCCACTGACTTGGCGTTCAGGTCCCCCAACAGAACGACCTGGCGCAGCGCCATCCTCCCTACGACTGCGGTGAGGATCTCGAGGAAATCCTCGAAGTCCGAGAGAGGGCGGTTCGGTGAGAAATAGACCCCCACCACCGCCATGTCTCCCCACGCGGCGGCCACGTATCCCGGTCCCCTCTCTAAGAGCGAGAGGGGAGGGGAGTCCGTGGAAGACCGCGAAACCAATACCACCTTGCCGTCCCGGTCACCCAGCCAACGGCCAGGCACCGAGTAAGGCTCGGCGATCACCGCCAAGTCCACCAACCACTCAGCCATGGTCTGCATCAGCAGATCCTGGGCTGCCCTGCAATGGTTGGTGTTCGCCTGAAGGATGCGATGTTGGACCGAATCCATCAGTCGGACATCGCATCTCCCTCCCCAGCCGCCGCAGGAACGACGGCGCTAGCGGCAGCAGCAGGCCCGGTCGGTGCCTGGGCTTTGCCCCGCTTAGGGGGAGGATTGCAGTTCCTCCCCTTCATAACGTGGTCCGCCGGGCAGCCACTGGCGGCACACACCGCGCAGTGCGGCGTGGCGGCCCCGCAGGAGGCGGCTTTGTGACCCTCCTTGCCGCAACGGCAGCACATGTCCGTCCTGTCTACTGTGGACGGACACAGGGGCCGGGTGTGTCCGATGCCGAAGCACCGGAAACACCGCAGAGGCTGTTCCTCGAGTGCCCGGACTGCACCCGAGCTGAACCCGACTGTAAGCCGTCCCTTGGCAAGGACGGCTTTGGCAACGGCGATTGGGCACTCGAGGCGAACGGTGCCCATGCCGCCGCGCCCGGGCCTTATGTCCCGGCATTGGACCGCCGCGACGCCACAGTCCCCTATCGCTGCGACCGCCGCCACCACCTCCTCCTTGGTGACGGAGTCATCAAGGTCCGTCACCTCTATGGCCGCCGACTTTACCGGTCGGGCCACCTTAGCCGAGTCCGCTATGACCTCCTGCAGCTTGGCTGCAAAGAGGTCCGCATGGGCACTCCCCTCTGCCCCCGGGAACTCAAAAATTCGAGCCCCGGCTTGGGTCCGACGGCAAGACACCTTGCTGATCCCCAGTTGGGTGGGATCGGCATTCGCACGCGCCCGCACCAAAATAGACGCGTACGTCTCCCCTCGCTCCGCAGCCTCCGCGGTGAGCGTCACAACGACGGCCGCGGTTTTGGGGGGGACTAGCTGCCTCTTTCCCCCCCCTTTCCCCTTCCCCTTTCCCTTGCCAGTCGTCTGCGACTGGCTGGGAGCGGTGGTGGCGGGGACGGCAGGGACGGCCGTCGCCGACTTTTTGCCTTTGCCCTTCCCCTTACGGCCCGCCACCTTCCACTCGTTGGACGGGGTGGTCGAGGGGAGAAGGGCGTCCTCCGCCTGGGAGGAGGACGGCCCCGGCTCACACTGCCCCTTATCCGCTGCAAGCGGCGGTCGGAGGCGTTTCTCCGGCAAGAGCCGGTCCTCGATGCCTGCTAAACAGGCTCTTGTGAAGGCCCTCTCCTCCATTACAACCTTGCGGATGATATCCTCGAGGTTGGAGGCGGGGCCCTCTGCCACAGGGCTAGGCTCGGCTTGTTGTGGCCGGGCCGTGGCTTTAGCCAGCTTCTGATGGAGCTGGCTGACCTCCGACTGCAGGCGGTCGATTTTTGCCTGCAGTTGCCGTGTCTCGTCGGTGGCCGTTCGCTGGACCAGCTCCGCGACGACACCGCGCATGCTCGCGGCCCTGCATTTGAGGGCCTTCTGGAAGGTCCCCTTCAGGTTGGAGGACTTAGAGGCGACCTCGACAATCTCCTTTTCGTCCTCCTCCGCCATTTTCTCCAGCTCCGCCAGAGAATGGTCCGCGTATACAACGCGGGACGCACCGTACCCGGACTTGGCCCGGGCGACGAGCGCCCGTTGCTCCTTGGCAGCCACCCGCTCCTCCAGCTCTTGTTGGAGCTGCGCCCGCCGAGCCAGTTCCAACCGGCGTTCGGCGTCCTCAAGCCCAAAGACATGGGCATCCGCGGCCGCCGTCGGCTTTTTGGCCTTCGACAGCCCCGTCGACCCCGAAGCCGAGGAGCCCTCGGACCCACCTCGGACCTTTTTTCGCTTCCGCGACCGAGAGCCATCCGACACACTAATCAGTGAGTCGTTGTCGGACGACTCTTCCGCCCCGCCGAAGTAATCAGCCGCAGACGGCGCGCGGCTAGTCTCTGACGCCGTAGCGTCGAATTGGCCCTGAGAAGGGCCTTTGGGTTGGCCCTGAGAAGGGCCTTTGGGTTGGCCCTGAGAAGGGCCTTTGGGTTGGCCCTGAGAAGGGCCTTTGGGTTGGCCCTGAGAAGGGCCTTTGGTTTGGCCCTGAGAAGGGCCTTGGGGTTGGCCCTGAGAAGGGCCTTTGGGTTGGCCCTGAGAAGGGCCTTTTGGTTTCGAGAAACGCCCGCAGGCGTCCCGCGCAGGTTTAGGCATAGCCTCCGCAGGTTCGCAGCCTCAAGACAATCAATAATTCGCTGCGATGCACAGTGCACTTTGGCCAACCCAGTCTGCCACTCCGTTACGGTGGTCAGAACTGGGTCGTTTCCAGGGGACGCGACGTGGACGCAAGCACTGTGGGGGGTCCCCCAACCTAACCTAACCTAACCTAACCTAACCTAACCTAACCTAACCTAACCTAACCTAACCTAACCTAACCTAACCTAACCTAACCTAACCAAGTACGTCTTAGCGTACAACACAGACGAGGATGTAGTGAAAGCCTTAGCTAAGCAGAATGGCCATCTTCTCGGTGACCTTTCGCTTGAGGATCTGCGAGCCCAAGTGCGGTACAGGCGGAGGGCGCGGAACCCGCACGAAAGCCACATAGTGCTCTCGGTGTCTCCGCAGGGTTGGCAGAGACTGACAACAGCGGGTCATGTGCATGTAGACTTGCAGCGGGTGCGGGTACTGGATCAGTCGCCACTGGTTCAGTGCATCCGCTGCTTGCGCTACGGCCACAGCCGCAAAACATGCACGGAGACCGCAGATCTCTGCACGCACTGCGGGGATGCCCACATGTGCGCGGATTGTCCCTCACGCCTGGCAGCGGAAAAGCCAACTTGCCGCAACTGCAAACTGGCAAAAATGGAAAACGCAGGCCACAATGCCCTAGACAGCAGCTGCCCTACTCGGGAAAAGTGGGAGGCCCTGGCGCGATCGTCAGTGGCCTACTGCTAAGGTGGATGCGGGGAACCTTGGAACTAAAAGCCCAACAAATCTGAACGGATTCAGCGGAAAAGGTTTGGAAAATCAATTTCGGCTAACGACCAGCATGAATAATTGGCGTGAATTTTATGGAAAATTAGCCCAATTAAAAATTTATGCAATGAAAACAAATAAAAATAAAATTAATAAAATTGATATACATAGAAATATTAAATTAACACACAAAAATAAAATTAGGATTCAAATTAAAAATTTCGACCCATTAAATATTAAAAATTTGAAAAAATTTAACTCTAAATTATTAAGAACAAAAATTACAAAAAATTTAAACTTACCGCTGCGGTCCGGAAAAAAGACAGAAGTATGCTTCACTCGATGCGCTGCACTTCACCCCGAAAACCTGAAAAGGAAAAGACACGGGTCACCGCCGGACGAACAAGCAACCAGTCGTGCAAACGAGTGGTTGTATAATAGATATTACAATCCACCGTTTGCACGACGGAAGCTGAAAACCGCAGTGACCCCAAAGGTTAAAGAAGGTAATCGGGCAACTACAACCACTGGTATAGAATCAGATACGCGTATGATACCAATGTATTGTATAATATAATATAATGGACATCATACGAAGTAGAAGGACAAACGGCAAGAGAAATAACTGGGAAAGTGGCAAGTGACAGCGCAGAAAACTGCATAGAAAAATAAATAACATAGTTAAAAAACGAAAATAGTTAAAATACAAAACAGTAGTATAAGAAGATAAATAAGAAAATAAGAATGAACAATAATTTGGCAAAATAAAAACTAATATCTACTAACCCATTCTACTCAAGAGTAGAACTATAAAAAACTAGAAAATATACTAAAACTATGAAGTATAAAAAGGGCTCTAATAATGTTAGAGGAAAGACAGGACAAACCTTAAAAAAAAAAAAAAAAAAAAAAAAACCTAACCTAACCTAACCTAACCGGAGTCGCTCGGCACCCCTCGCCTCGAGCAGATCGGTTTTAAGTCGCTCCGCGCTCGAAAAATCACTTTAAATAGTCAAAGTGCGAAATTTAACCCAAAATTAATACCAAAGTGTGTGTCTCAGTGAGTTCTGTGGAAATAGTGCAGTGTCCTGGCGAAAACCCTGTTGGTTTTCCTTGGAAATCCCGAAAACCGTGTTTTTGGAGGTTAATTCTCAAAACAACACGTGTTGAAAACTAAATCTGCCTGCAGCGCCGGATTTGTCGCGATACCCCCCCAGTTTTATACTGCTGTTTTGAGGGGATCACTTTGCCCCACATCCTGGCAAAGTTTTGGATTTTTCCTGCCGCTCCCCTCGGAGCTACGGGTGAAAAACCGAAAAACACGCGCAGCACGACTCCAGAACCAGAGCTCTCAGGATCACGCCCACCATCACATCTGAAAAAGGAACACGTAAGCAACACAAATCCGTTTCTTGCATGACGATAAGTATCCTGGGAGTGAAGATATACACCTTTTAAGACCTGTCAAGATTCTTCGAGATACAAAAATTTTTTTGTGACAGCCCTAGATGGAGAAAACGATCCTGAACCCCTATTTTTTAATCTAAATCTAGACTAAGTATCTCATAGACAATATATGTGTAAATTTTCAGATTTTTCTCACTCATATTTATTGACTTATTTAAAATTCCCAAATACCTATTGAAATACCTAACTTTTTACCCAGGCTTACCCATCAATTTCCAAAAAGGGGCGTAAACGCCAATAGACTCATCATAAACCTCTTATCCCATAACTAAAACTATTTTTACCAAATTGATATACTTTCAGTCATAAAATTCAGAAAAACTGCGTTTT
This sequence comes from Shargacucullia verbasci, assembly GCA_947562105.1. Lineage (NCBI taxonomy): Eukaryota > Metazoa > Arthropoda > Insecta > Lepidoptera > Noctuidae > Shargacucullia > Shargacucullia verbasci. The sequence goes on along the minus strand of OX387292.1, from coordinate 14,430,452 downwards.
GCAGTTGTTGGTTTTCATAGTTGGGTTTTCAAATAGGTATTCCCAAAAATTTTTGTATGTACCATAAATTTATTTATAACATAAATTAATAGCACGGTTCATTGGCTTCATTGGGAATTCTTCCAAAAAATTTTCTAACCTGTATTCGCTGACTTATGATTTTTTAGCGTAAGCGCGGTCTTTCCTGAAAACCGCACGGTAACTGTGTTTTCAGTTTACAGGAAAACTAAGCGTCCTAGACAAATTCTGACCAAATTTATCGGGTCCCCCCCCCCCTAACCCCCCCCCACGGTTTGTACGTAAGACAAACCCTTCGATACCACCCGCTCACTTTGACAAAGTTTCATCCCCCTACCCCTAAGTTTGTATATTGACATAGTCTCAGGGGAGGAAATTTCTTTCTTGGACAAACCTGACCAAAACTTCGAGACCCTTAGTCTAAATCGACTAATCCCGCCTGCTTAGGGTGGAGCAGACCCCAGACTCTCTACAGGAAGGGAGCGTTTCAAGGTAGAATTCTGGGAGGAACGACAAAATAGGGGAGGAAAAAAATTTTTTCTGACCTAGCTTTCCTTGTACAGCCGGACCACTCGTGTATACTAATTATTGTTTTACGTTGATTTAGTTTTGTAATTTGTTGACGGTGGTGCTCCCTACCGCGTTCTTGTGTCATTAAGACTACGTCACAAGGTCTACGTCACCTCATACCACTCATCCCCTCCACCTCACCCACTCACCCCCACTCACCCCCACTCACCCCCACTCACCCCCACTCATCCCCACTCACCCCCACTCACCCCCACTCACCCCCACTCACCCCCACTCACCCCCACTCACCCCCACTCACCCCCACTCATCCACACTCATCCCCACTCACCCCCACTCATCCCCACTCACCCCCACTCATCCCCACTCACCCCCACTCACCTCCACTCATCCCCACTCACCCCCCCTACACTCACCCCAATTAACCCCCAATTAAAATATTTTCGAAATTATCCCATCTGACGCAACGCTGAAGCTTAAGGTACCTAAAGGCCAGACATTGGTTTTGTGACCGATACAAAAAGAACGTTAGAGCAAGTCTCTAAAATTTTTATTTATTTTACTGTTTACTTTTTAAATTTTTACTTTTTAAATATATATACCATACTCACCCGTGTGTTGATTGGAGCGCGAAGCCGACCCTTAGACCGCGTACGCCACCTGAAACAGAAAACAAAATAAAAGGGTACAGACTGATGAAACTCCTGTGTGGAATCCTGTTATCCTCGCTATTGTTCTAAAACTAACTTTATACACTTATCTTATTTCACTGACTGGGGTATCCCTTTACAATACCCCAATAACTTAACCCTAAAGGGACATAAAACCGATATAAAATAGTGACGTAGAAAAGAAAGACTTAACTGTTACGGGTCTGACCCGTCTGACGACAATTCTACATTTTACACATTTATACAATCTTCTTTAACACATATTTACACATTATACAAATATAAAAATTTACAAATTACAAGAATTAAATTTGACATAATTATTAAGTTGCCCTCTGACAATAAAAACAAATATAAAATAAACATGTTCAGAACACCAGCCAAAGATAAAGCGCTAAACAAGGACCTCGACAAATCGCCCACGGTGGGAAACAAGACGTTTATAAAAAGCACACCACCTAAAGAAACACCAAAAATAACTTCAGTGAGGAAATCCATTGGAGAGTGGGAGGCTGCGAAATCAGGGAAGCCTCAGACCACTCCTAAGGAAACCTCGTCATCGGCATCCCCGCCTTCTCTACTTCCATCGCAGGTAGACCTAAAAAGACCAAAGGAAATGCCCACAAATCCACAAGAGGCAAAAAAGGCTACCCAAAAACCATCAATGGACTTAGAGGGAAGCGCCCATGAAGAAGCAGAAAAACCATCCAAATTCGCAAACAGAACCTCAGAAGCAAGAGCCTGTCTGCTTAAAGCGAAAATGCACATGAGCAACTCCCGAAACACGAAGACGGAGATAAAGACAGAGGTTATCCAGGCACTGGACAGACTATTCCAGCTTGTCAAAGAGGCAGAGGCCGAAAAAGCGAAGTACAAAGAACCGGAAAGAGAAACACAGAAGGTAGAAAAAGTGGCACAGAGAGTAGAAACAGAAAGAAACGAAGAAGGAAACAGAATGATAGCAGACCTCATCGGAAAACTGAAGGCCCATGCAGACCTCATCCAAGAGAACACCAAGAGTATGGGGCAACTAAAGGTAGAAATAGAAGGCATGGAAAGGCTGTCCTATGCTGGTGTAGCCGCGACCCCTATTGGTAAGCGGCTCCCGGCTCAGACCGCTCTACACTCCTTCATAGTTACCGCAAACGACGACCAAGAAACAGGAGATGAGGTCCTAAATAAAATAAGAAAAGCTGTGAATGCCAAAGAAGGAGGAATCGCAGTTGAAAGAATTAGGAAGGCAAAAGACCAGAAAGTTATAATAGGTTGCAAAACAGATGAGGAAAGAGAGCGAGTTAAAAATAGAATCCAAGCATCCGGAGAAAGCCTAAAGGTAGAAAATATCAAGAACAGAGATCCCCTCGTTATCCTAAAGGACGTGCTCACTTGCAATAGCGACGGGGACATTCTGAAGGCGTTGAAAAATCAAAACAAGAAAATGTTTATAAACCTGGATGCAACTGAAGACAGAGTTGAAATTGCATACAAAAAACGCACCAGAAACCCCCACACGAGTCACATCGTGATGAGGGTATCCCCCAAACTGTGGCAGAGACTGACGGAGGCTGAGTCGGTCCTCATTGACCTACAGAGGATAAGAGTGGCCGACCAGTCTCCGATAGTACAATGCTCGCTCTGCCTGGGCTATGGGCACAGCAGGCGTTTTTGCCAGGAGACCCAGGCAAAGTGTAGTCACTGCGGGGGACCTCACATGAGAGCAGAGTGCGTCGGCTGGCTCGAGGGTGCAGCCCCGTCATGCTGCAACTGTGCGCGCTCAAAGCTTGACAAAACGGACCATAGCGCCTTTAGCCAAGAGTGCCCCATCAGAGCAAAATGGGACGCAATAGCAAGAACAAGGGTGGCATATTGCTAAGGTGGTCCCAGGCGAAAACTCTGCATCCCAAAAAACGCCATACCTCGTAGCCCAAGCAAACTTGCGAAAAAAGGCTCTGGCCACAAACGAGATTATGCTTGAAGCTCACAAGAAGGGGGTGGCTTTTGCACTGCTCCAAGAGCCGTACATCGGGAGTTTGGGTAGAATGAAGGACTACCGCGGTGCTCGAATATACCAGCACACCGGCGAAGGAGACGGCGTCATCAAGACGGCAATCGCAGTCTTCGACGGCGATATAGACGTAGTCCAGTGTCCGAAATATACCACGCCCAACATCACAGTGGTAAAGATGAGGACAAGCGCCTGGGAGATCGTGGTGGTCTCATTCTACCTCGAACCGAAACCAACACCGATTGGGCCATACTTGGAGCAGCTAATCAAGATAGAGAGTAGATTTGGCCGAAGAATCATCATGGCAGGAGACGCAAATGCCAAAAACTCTTGGTGGGGTAGCCGGAAAATCGACCAAAGAGGAATCGAGATGGCCGGTGCCCTAGAAGAAATGGGATTGCAGGTGCTCAACATGGGCGACACACCGACGTTCCACACGGTGAGGGGAACCACACTGTACACCAGCTTTGTGGACATCACGGCATGTACGGCTGATCTGCTCGATCTGGTCGAAGACTGGAGAGTGGAAGAAGGCATGACGAGTTCAGACCACAACACCATCCTTTTTAAAATTAAATTAGAAAGGGCAAAGGGTTTAGATATAAGTAGAACAACAAGAATTTTTAACAGCAAAAAAGCAAACTGGGATCAATTTCATGAGAAATTGGGCCAGTTGCTACAAGAAAACAATATAAACAAAAATAATTTAGACGAAATAAATAATAAAACTGAATTAGAATTGAAAGTAGAATCATACATTAACACAATAGTAGAAGCATGCAAAACTAGTATACCCAAATTAAAGCCCAAAAACGTAATTAAATTACCTTGGTGGTCCAATGAGCTCGCCATGATGAAGAAGGAGGTCGCCACTAGAAAGCGCAGAGTTCGCAGTGCAGCCGCGATCAGGAGGGTGAAAGTCGTCCAGGAGTACCTGCAAATAAAAGAAAAATATGAGCAAGCAGTAAAAACGGCGCAAACAGAAAGCTGGAAAAGCTTCTGTGAGAAACAGGATAGAGAGGGACTCTGGGAAGGTATCTACAGGGTAATAGGCAGGACTCTAAAAAGACAGGAGGATCTCCCCCTGACCAAGGAAGGCAAAACCCTAACCCACCTTGAATCTGCCACTTTACTGGCGGAAACATTTTACCCGGAGGATAGGAAGGAACAGGACAACGAGGAACACAGGCGTATCAGGACGATAGCTGAAAAAGCAAACGAGATGGGTCATGATGAAGAACATGATCCTCCATTTACCCATGAAGAGCTGAACGTCGCAATACGCAGCTTCCATCCCAAAAAAGCCCCGGGAGCAGATGGCCTTACGGCCGATATCTGCCAACAATCCCTAGATCACGATCCGGAGCTCTTCCTGTCACTGGCAAACAAATGCCTGGAGCTGGGTTACTTCCCGAGGGTCTGGAAAGAAGCGACGGTGGTCATCTTGAGGAAGCCCGGGAAAGAGAGCTATACAGCTCCAAAATCCTATAGACCAATAGGATTGTTGCCAGTGATGGGGAAAGTCCTAGAGAAAATGTTGATAGGTAGGGTGAAGTGGCACATCATACCCGGACTTAGCGCACGGCAATACGGGTTTATGCCCCAAAAAAGCACCGAAGACTCCCTCTACGACCTTCTAGAACACATACGCGGAAAACTTAAAGACAAGAAGCTGATCGTCATGATATCGCTGGACATAGAGGGAGCCTTTGACAGTGCATGGTGGCCGGCAATAAGAACCCGGTTGGCGGAAGCGAAATGCCCGGTGAATGTAAGAAGAGTGGTAGATAGCTACTTAGAACACAGGAAGGTCAGGGTGAGGTACGCGGGACAGGAGGTTACTAGGGAAACCAACAAAGGTTGTGTGCAAGGGTCGATAGGAGGCCCCATTCTGTGGAACCTACTACTCGACCCTTTATTAAAAGGCCTAGTACAAAGGGGAGACTACTGCCAAGCCTTCGCCGATGACGTCGCCCTGATATTCGATGGGGACTCAGCGATGGAAGTCCAACGACGTGCCAATGACGCTCTCGAGTATGTTCACCGATGGGGAGTCAGAAATAAGTTAAGATTCGCACCGCAAAAGACGAACGCTATGGTCATCACGCGGAAACTTAAATATGACATCCCACTGCTGAGCATGGGCGGGGTCGATATTGGAATGTCGCGGGAAATCAAAGTCCTGGGGCTTGCCATTGACAACCAGCTAACGTTTAATGCCCACACATCTAATGTATGTAAAAAGGCAATAAACCTGTACAAGCAGCTGTCAAGGGCAGCCAGGATCAGCTGGGGACTCAATCCGGATGTCATACGCTCCATCTACACGGCAGTAGTAGAACCAACAATACTGTACGCGGCAAGTGCGTGGGCACCAGCAGCCAAAAAGTTAGCGACACGCAAGCAGTTAAACTCGGTCCAAAGGGGATTTGCACAGAAATTGTGCAAGTCCTATCGTACGGTCTCCTTGAACTCGGCTCTGGTCCTGGCCGGGATACTACCCCTCGACCTCCGAATACAAGAGGCAGCGGCCCTGTATGAGGCGAGGAGGGGGGTACCTCGACAGGAGCTAGGAGACAGGGAGATCGAGCGACGAACCGCGTTTGACAGAACCTCCCACCCGGCCAAACATATAAGCCTGCAGTTTATATGCCTGGCAGACCAGGAACAACACGACAACCACTGCAATCAAGCAGTGCGGATATATACGGACGGCAGCAAGATTGAGGGCAAGGTTGGGGCATCATTGTCTCACTGGAGCAATGATGTGGAAACCAAAACCCAAAAACTCAAGCTGTCGCCCCACTGCACCGTCTACCAGGCGGAACTGCTGGCTATATGCAAGGCCACAAGGGAAATCTTGTGCAGTCCCAAAAACAGCTTTGGCATTTACAGCGACTCTAGATCATCGTTGGAAACGGTCACAAACCACCGCTCTCTCCATCCCCTGGCAGTCGAGATCCGCGAAAACCTGCGACAATGTAAAGAGCGATCCAAAAGGGTCGACCTTTTTTGGATAAAAGCTCATGCAGGACTGGAAGGTAATGAGAGAGCTGACCAGCTGGCAAAGGACGCCGCCCTTACTACAAAGAAAAGGCCAGATTACGACAAATGCCCGATTTCATTCGTCAAGCGTCAGATCCGATTGGACACGCTCGAGGAATGGAATCGGAGATATAGATCCGAGGACACAGCTGGCGTTACGAAAATATTTTTCCCGGACGCCATACAAGCCTTTAAACACGTCAAGATACTGAAACCTATAGGTATATTAACACAAGTACTGACAGGACATGGTGGGTTCTCCGAATACCTGAATAGGTTCAGGTGTAAGGATAGCCCATCGTGCATATGTGATTCTGACGTACAGGAAACTGTGGTACATATCTTGACTGACTGCCCAGCCTATGGCCTTGAAAGACACGAAATTGAGCAGGAGCTCGGCACCGGGATAGCGGCGGAAACATTAAACGCACTCATTACGACTAAAGGGACTAGAGACACTTTTATTAGGTTCTGTATAGAGGTAGCCAAAAAGACAATAACAAGGAACAAGTAAACAACTATACTCTGTATCTATATTTATTTATAATATTTAACAGTAGCATAATAACAAACCGTTGAAAATGTTTAAATGGGCATAGGCAAAAGTAACCTAATGAACAGTGTACTAGATGTGTGATAAATAGTTTTTACCAAATGTGTGTCCAACATTGTAAAGATCATAAGATCTTAATTATAAATAGTAATAAATTAGAACTGATGTTAACTATAAGATAACATGTAAAATATGCAAATCTCTTTTTTAAAAAATATAAGACCATGTACACAATAAAGTCACAGCATAAAATGGCTCTGATCATGTCAGAGGTAACAACGCAACACCCTGTGATGACGGGTGCATACTACAAACAACCTAACCTAACCTAACCTAACCTAACCTAACCTAACCTAACCTAACCTAACCTAACCTAACCTAACCTAACCTAACCTGAGCAAACCTAACCTGAGCAAACCTAACCTGAGCAAACCTAACCTGAGCAAACCTAACCTGAGCGCCCGCTAGCCGGATTGTAGCGAAAACGCCGCGCTCCACAAGTAAAAATTATTATCGCGGTCAAAGTTTGCAAAACATCAAGTGTTATATACCAAAACACGCGTCTCTGTGCACCGAACCCAGTGATATAAAAATAACTGAAATCGGTTTGTGCAGTGCAGTGAAATCGCCAAAAAACTGGATCGCGGGGCGTTTTTTAAACGTTTTTTAAACGCCCAAACAAACAAGTGCGTGCGACGCTCAATTGGTCGCCTTAACATATACTTTTTAAATTACGAATTGGTGTATCGTGAGTGCCTACGTCTACCCTGGAAATCTCAGGAAGATTGGACAACAATCCACTGAGATATTACCATATCAGTGTTTGGACCCCTAAATCACCAACCTTAAGGAGTCAACCGGGGTGAGCGATATTTTTGTCAATACTGTGCTATCCCTCCCACATACCAAAACCATCCCTCAAATTCACCTAAACCCTAAACCCTGACCTCCAGGACCCTTTTCCCCGAGCCATCCTGCCACCTCATATTTCACGGCATATATCTCCCTAATTAGATCGATAATCATATTATTTTAAAATCTTATTAAATATTGCAACCCCTCTGCTTCAAAACGGTGGCTTTATCATAATTCTAGGTTCAGTGGTTCCAATAATATAGCCATTTATCCAAAAGACTTAACAGGCATAGTACAGGTCACGTCACTAAAATAATTACGTAAATTGAAAAGTCACTTTTTTATTTCCAAATTATATCCCGTTTTGAGGAGATAGTATTGTGCCCCGAGCATAAAAACTAACCCCCCTGCCATTAAATTGCATCTATCCCCTACACAACCTGAGATAAATCCAAATTTCTACTTTTCCATAAAATTCCCTTTAAAAATTTTCAAATCACATTTAACCAGCTCTGCACACCCTCATTCTATGCACTAATCTTCACCTTACTATATCACCTAGAAGCACAATTTAATACAGATTCCAAATTAGTAAACCTCTAGAAAATCCATCCACGCATACCAAAGAAACAAACGTTTTTCCAAAACCCTTCCCTGGTTTGTTTACATTGTACAAGTTTTCTTTCCGCCAAATCGCCGGTGGCGCCCCCTGAGCGACGGCGTGGGTGAACTAACCGTGAACAAAGCCATTTGCAACCTCATTTTTCACGGCATTTATCTCCTTAATTAGATTGACAATCATATTGTCTTAAAATTTCATTAAATTCTACAATTCCTCTGCTACAAAACGTTGGCTATATTTTAATTTTAGGCTCAGTGATTCAAATAATATAGCTGTTTTCCTAAAAGACTTATCAGGTGTGGTACAGGTCACGTAACCAAATATTTACGTAATTTGAAAAACCACTTCCTTAATTCCAAGTTATATTCTGTTCTAAGGAATTCGAGGTGTGCCTTGGGCACAATAACTAACCCCTCTGGTATTAAACCCCATCTATCCCTTATATAACCTGAGATAAATCCAAATTTTCATTTTTCATAAAAATTCCCAAATAAACTATTTCGAATCCCACATAACCAGCCTTTATATACATTAATCCTCACATTATTATAATAATTAGAAGCATAATTTAATACAGATTCTAGATCAGTAAACCTTTATAAAATCCGCCCACGCATTCCAAAGAAATAGACATTTTTCCAAAATCCTCCCCTAGTTATTTACGCTTTTGTACATAGATGCAACAGAGTCGCCACCTACCGAATACAGTGCGAAACACCAACACACACATTTCCTACCAAGTAATATACCACACTTGACTGACATTAGCAATAGTGTCGCCACCTATACTATACAGCACACACTACCAACGTAGATCCTTCACAGGCAACTCATCACACCTGACATACAGGAGCTGCCATCTACCATATACACCACACACTACTAACACACATCCCTCTCTAGGAAACTCACAACATCTTAACATACTAGTGCTGCCACCTGTTGGATACACTAGGAACTACTAACACACATCCTTCCCTAGGAAACATACCACACCCCAACATACAGGTGCTGCCATCTATCCTATGCACTTCGTACTACTAACACAAGTCCTCCTCTAGGAAACTTACCACATCTCAACACACAAGTGCTGCCATCTGTTGGAAACATCATACACTACTAACACACATGCTTCACTAGGAAATTCACCACACTCCAACATACAAGTGCTGCCATCTGTTGGAAACATCATACACTACTAACACACACGCTTCACTAGGAAATTCATCACACTCCAACATACAAGTGCTGCCATCTATTGGAAACACCATACACTACTAACACACATGCTTCGCTAGGAAATTCGCCACACTCCAACATACAAGTGCTGCCATCTATCTTATACACTTAGTACTATTAAAATACGTCCTTCACTAGAAAAATTTACTATTTCAAGCACATCATTTTAATATTATTCCTAGAGCTGTTACCTTACACCTTCCCCCCCACAACCTCAGTACCTACTACCTATAGCACAAAATCGCTGTCACGGATCGTCGTGCTGTAAGCAGCATATCTCCACACATGCTGTGAAAATAGAAGTACCAGTCAGTACCAGTACCATTTCTGCCTGACTGCGGCCGACGTCACCGCGCGGGATCAGGACCAAATATCGACAGCAATATACGGCGTACCAAGATAAAAAAGTCACTACACAGACTCATCGACTAGCAACCGGACTTCGGTTTGCCACATCTCCGAAACCCTTTGGACTGGAGCTGCCGTGTTGGGGCTCGCCTAAAAGGGCTCGGTGAGACCTGTCCTACGGACGAAGCGGACTTGCATTATTGCAAACAAAATTAAAAAATTTTTTGACTAGATACTTTATAGAGCGCTGTGCACCGTGTTTTTTGACCGGCACACATAGATATAAGCTGAGTGTAAGCTCTATTGAGCTTATATAACCTACCTCCACCAACCTCTTCCGATATGGCTGCTACCATGAGAACACCCGCAAAAAAGACGGTCGCAAAAGAAAACACCCAGACCCTCACAATGGACGTAGAGAAAGCCGGACCGTCTCCACGAGAAGCGACGCACGCTTCTAAGGTCAGGCGTAGCATTGGAGAATGGGAGGCGGGAATAGCAGAAAAAAGGCCCTGTACCCCAGAAGCATACCCACACTCACCAAAAAGAACGGTTCAGTTATCGGCACCAGTGACGCCCCGGAAGACAAAGCAGAAGGAGAAGCCCCCTCAGGAAACAAAAGGAGTGGCGCGAAGAGTATCTGCGGAAGACCCCGGGGCGCTGCAGGGGCCAGTACAAGAGCCCGCAAACCCCACAAACCGCACGTCACAGGCCCGGACCTGGCTTCAGAGAGTGAAACATTGCGTAAGCGAGTCTCGCAATCTGAGGACAGATCTAAAGACCGGGATCCTTGCGGGGGTGGAGAACTTGTACCAGCTGGTGAAGGATGCCACGCTAGAAGCTGAAGCTGCGAAGACAGGGACAGCAGTAAAAACAGCAAAACCGAAGGCACCTGAAACAAAAGAAATGGGTGTAAACACAGCAGAAGAGACTGGGGATATAGGAAAGGATATGGCAACACAGGACAAAAGGAAGGAGAACCCCAAGGAAACGGAAGGAAAGGAAATAATGGAACTGCTGAAACAGCAAGGGGAAAAAATTGACACCACCTTCAGGGAAATGGAAAAAATAAGAGAGAAACTCGCCGATATCCCTAAGGCCTTACCCAGGAACACGGCACAAAATGACAAACTGCCACACACGCAAAGTGCTCTGCACTCAATTGTAGTGACATCTAAAGATGAAACCGAAACCGGGGAAGAAGTTCTAGACCGGGTTAGGAAAGCCGTCGACGCAACAGAGGGATGGGTCAAGGTAGAGAGGGTGAGGAAGGCAAAGGACAGAAAAGTGATAATGGGCTTCGAAACAAGAGAGGAGAGAAGTAAGATAAGGGAAAGGTTGGAAAAAGCGGGAGCCAACCTCGCTGTCGAGGAAGTGAAAAATAGAGACCCGCTACTGATTCTGAGGGATGTACTGCTGATACACAGCGACGAGGAAATCCTTAAAGCAATCAGAAATCAGAACCGGGAGATTTTCCACGGCCTCGAGAACGAGGATTACAGAATGAATGTGCGATACAGGAGGAAAACGCGAAACCCACATACGAACCACATCGTACTCAGCGTATCCCCCACAATCTGGAAGAGGGCTATAGAAGAGGAGAAGCTCCGAATAGACCTCCAAAGAGTACACGTGGAGGACCAGACGCCACTGGTGCAGTGCACCCGCTGCTTGGGGTACGGCCATGGCAAACGCCTGTGCAAAGAACCAGCTGACCTATGCAGCCACTGTGGCGGCCCCCATTTGAAGATGGAGTGCACCGAGTGGCTCGCAAGCAACGCACCGACATGCTGGAATTGCACCAAAGCGAAGCTCGAGCGCGTGGACCACAATGCATTCAGTGGCGACTGCCCAATACGCAGAAAGTGGGACATGCTCGCCAGATCGACGGTGGCGTATTGTTAAAGGCATCCAAAATGAACAAAGCAAAATTGTTTCAATGGCACAAATTAACACGAACAAACGCAAATTAAAACAAATAAAAAGAACCACCAAAAATAATAACATAAAAAATGCCAATTGCTCCTCATTTCATAAGAAATTAGGGCAATTGGCGTATGAGTACAAAACCATAAAACTGAAAGTGGAAAAAATCTGTACAACAGAGCACCTAGAGACAGTAATAAATAAAATAATGACATTGGTAATTAACAAAGAAGTAGCGCAAATTATGATGTAATAATATTTTGAAAAATATTAAATATCACCATAAAACACAAGAGCATATAAATATAGGAAACTAGGATAAATAATGTAATACAACCACTATATAAATAAGTTAGTTAAGAAACCAAATGTTTAAATAAATAATATAAAGTTAAAACACTGTAAGAAAGTATAAATAGACGTAAGATATAGAAATAAGTTAAAATAAGAAAAAAGTTAAGCCATGTAAAATATTGTAAGACATTTTTAGTAAAGAAAGTATCTAAAAATAAAAGAACCCTACAAACTCCCAGAAACACTACAAGGAACCAATAAAGGAAATAGCTAGATAGCATAGAATAGATAGTGTAGCATTGGAATCCCACCAATGATAAGAAACAAAGAAAAGATGGATGAAAGAAAGAACCTGTATGAAGAATAAAAGTGCGAGAGGAATAAAAGCGAGAACTAGTATGAAAGAGTAAACCGATATAAAAAGGCTCCGATAATGTTGGAGGTAGCTAGTAAAAAAAAAAAAAAAAAAAAAAAAAAAAAAAAAAAAAAAAAAAAAAAAAAAAAAAACCTAACCTGAGCAAACCTAACCTGAGCAAACCTAACCTGAGCAAACCTAACCTGAGCAAACCTAACCTGAGCAAACCTAACCTGAGCAAACCTAACCTGAGCAAACCTAACCTGAGCAAACCTAACCTGAGCAAATCTAACCTGAGCAAACCTAACCTGAGCAAACCTAACCTGAGCAAACCTAACCTGAGCAAACCTAACCTGAGCAAACCTAACCTGAGCAAACCTAACCTGAGCAAACTTTAATTAAATTAATTATTTTTCATCAACCGGGCATCGAACCCGAGACTTCAAAAATCATTAAAACGCTCGTAACTCGGAAACGGAGCGAGATAGCCCGTTTTTGACACCGGACTGCATATACTATGTACATAGTATATACAGCAACACTGCCCAGGCCACCCTCTTTTGACTCCCCCCCTCTTTTTATTAATACCTTACAATTTAATTGACGCCCCCCCCATACACCACTGAGGACCATCATCTGCCATTGTGTGTATGTATTTTAACCACTAAACGTAATCCCCCCCTTCTACATTCCATTCCCCTCATTTAACTTCTCGGCTTATTAGATACACACATATAAACGTATTATAATTCACCATTATATATATAGATATATATATAATCATAATAGTATCAATATTACAAAAACTGACATCTCGAGTACATCCCCACTTCTGAAACCCAGTATCTCGGAAACGGCTGGAAATATCAAAAATCTGAGTAAATTTCTACCCCCCCCTAGTACCCCCCCCTCCCAACTAGAACCTATATTCAGATAAGCCCCCAAATCCCCCCTTTTGACCCCCCCTCTTTTTTGACCTCAAACACTTAACTAGTAGCAGCATATCCGTATACATACCCATACAGCGTCTTAACAACATAATTATATACCCCCCTGGACCCCTTTTCTCTCCCCCCGGCCCCTTCAGGGCTACTTCATCCCCCCGAGCTTTAACTTCGGAACCGGAGATCGAAGACCGACCAAGTTTGGGGTCTCTGAAATCGGGAGGAAAAGATCTCCACTTTGGCTCCGGAAAAATATGCTTATGCTGAGAAATAGAGCGACTTGTTGACATTTTACCTATTGTTATTAATTATCATTTACTACATGTTCTGACATCATTTGGCGTGCATTTGACGAAGCTCTTTATACCTTAAGGAGTTTCATCACTCGACGGTCGTTCGTCGAACGACGTATAAACCTTTTATCTATTTATATTGTTGCTTCTGTGTAGCCCCCCTTTACAGGGACACAGAAGTAGAAACATTGACTTCTGACGGTTCTTCTTACGAACCTTACCTTCACTATGTTTCGCACACCGGCTAAGAAGATCACGAACTCGCCAGGCTCCGGGGCGTCACCGCGTTCGCTAGAGAAGGCTGGACCTTCGCTCCCTAGCGTGAGGCGAAGCATCGGGGAATGGGAGTCCGGGAAAACTGAGGCCCAGCCCAAGCCCCCGATAAACCCAAAGCATGACGCCACACCACCTGCTCCCCACACTCAGGAGACGAGCCGAGTTCCTGTGGATACCGCAAGACCACCAACGAGACCTGAATCGAAGTACCCCAATCTCACGGCGGAGGCGAGGGCTTGCCTAAGTAAAGCGAAGCTTCACTTGGGCAACTCTCGCAACCTGAAAACCGAGATAAAGACCGAGGTACTAAATGCGATAAACCGGCTCTACGAGCTAGTGAAGGAATCAGAGCGGAGCAAAATTTCTGCCGAACCTGCACCTGCTATCACACCGGTAGCTACGCCCATTAGCGAAGAATTTCTTCAACCCATACGCAGCGAGAGTAACGCTGTCCAACTCGAGCTTATAAAGACCATGGAGAAGCATAGCTCACTAATAAAGGAGAACATGGCAAAGATGGACCACCTTAGCGAGGCCCTGTCGACTAAACAAAGTGCTGGGGAGATAACCTATGCCGGTGTTGCAGCAGCGCGTAACAGCCAGACCGGGGGACAGGCCCTGGAGCGAGCGACACTGCACTCTGTTGTTGTCTCCTCAAAAGAGGACTTCGACACGGGAGA
>OX387292.1:14253300-14410800 GCA_947562105.1 Shargacucullia verbasci | reverse complement strand
AGTGGAATCGTTATCGGTTTTTGAAAATAGAGGGAGTCGGTGTCGGTTTTTTAAAATTAGTGGCGTCAGTTGCGGTTTTTTAATATAAACGGCGTCGGTTTCGGTTTTTTAATATAAGGAGCGTCGTTATCGGTTTTTGAAAATAGAGGGCGTCGGCGTCGGTTTTTGAAAATTAGTGGCGTCGTTATCGGTTTTTGAAAATAGAGGGCGTCAGTGTCGTTATTTTAATATAAAGTGCGTCGGTATCGGTTTTTGAAAATAGGGGGAGTCGGTGTCGGTTTTTTTAAATTAGTGGCGTCGTTATCGGTTTTTGAAAATAGAGGGCGTCAGTGTCGGTTTTTTAATATAAAGTGCGTCGGTGTCGGTTTTTTAATAAAAAAGAACGTCGTTATCGGTTTTTTAAAAAACAGGGCGTCGGTATCGGTTTTCGAAAATAAGTGGCGTCATTATCGGTTTTTGAAAATCGAGGGCGTCAGTGTCGGTTTTTTAATATAAAGTGCGTCGGTGTCGGTTTTTTAATATAAAGTGCGTCGGTATCGGTTTTTGAAAATAGAGGGCGTCAGTGTCGGTTTTTTAATATAAGTAGCGTCGTTATCGGTTTTTAAATATAGAGGGCGTCAATGTCGGTTTTTAAATATAAAGTGCGTCGGTGTCGGTTTTTTGTAAAAAAGTGCGTCGTTATCGGTTTTTGAAAATAGAGGGCGTCGGTGTCGGTTTTTGAAAATTAGTGGCGTCGTAATCGGTTTTTGAAAATAGAGTGCGTCAATGTCGGTTTTTTAATATAAAGTGCGTCGGTGTCGGTTTTTTGTTAAAAAGTGCGTCGGTGACGGTTTTTGAAAATTAGTGGCATCGTTATCGGTTTTTGAAAATAGAAGGAGTCGGTGTCGGTTTTTTAAAATTAGTGGCGTCGTTATCGGTTTTTGAAAATAGAGGGCGTCAGTGTCGGTTTTTTAATATAAGGAGCGTCGTTATCGGTTTTTGAAAATAGAGGGCGTCGGTGTCGGTTTTTTAATATAATGTGCGTCGGTATCGGTTTTTGAAAATAGAGGGCATCAGTGTCGGTTTTTTATATAAAGTGCGTCGGTATCGGTTTTTGAAAATTAGTGGCGTCAGTGTCGGTTTTTTAATATAAAGTGGGTCGGTGTCGGTTTTTGAAAATTAGTGGCGTCTGTGTCGGTTTTTTAATAAAAAAGAACGTCGTTATCGGTTTTTTAAAAAATAGAGTGCGTCAGTATCGGTTTTTGAAAATTAGTGGCGTCATTATCGGTTTTTGAAAATAGAGGGCGTCAGTGTCGGTTTTTTAATATAAGGAGCGTCGTTATCGGTTTTTAAATATAAAGTGCGTCGGTGTCGGTTTTTTGTAAAATGTGCGTCGGTGACGGTTTTTGAAAATAGACAGCGTCAGTGTCGGTTTTTTAATATAAAGTGCGTCGGTGTCGGTTTTTGAAAATTAGTGGCGTCAGTATCGGTTTTTGAAAATTAGAGGCGTCGTTATCGGTTTTTGAAAATAGAGGGCGTCAGTGTCGGTTTTTTAATATAAAGTGCGCCGTTGTCGGTTTTTGAAAATTAGTTGCGTCGATATCGGTTTTTGAAAATTAGTGGCGTCAGTGTCTGTTTTTTATTAAAAAGAGCGTCGTTATCGGTTTTTAAAAAAATGGAGTGCTTCGGTTTCGGTTTTTGAAAATTAGTGGCGTCGGTATCGGTTTTTGAAAAAAGAGGGCGTCAGTGTCGGTTTTTTAATATAAAGTGCGTCGGTGTCGGTTTTTGAAAATTAGTTGCGTCGATATCGGTTTTTGAAAATAGAGGGCGACGGTGTCGGTTTTTGAAAATTAGTGGCGTCTTTATCGGTTTTTGAAAATAGACGGCGTCAGTGTCGGTTTTTTAATATAAAGTGCGTCGGTATCGGTTTTTGAAAATAGAGGGCGTCAGTGTAGGTTTTTTATATAAAGTGCGTCGGTATCGGTTTTTGAAAATTAGTGGCGTCAGTGTCGGTTTTTTTTAAATAGAGGGCGCCAGTGGCGGTTTTTTAAAATTAGTGGCGTCGTTATCGGTTTTTGAAAATAGACGGCGTCAGTGTCGGTTTTTTAATATAAAGTGCGTCGGTATCGGTTTTTGAAAATAGAGGGCATCAGTGTCGGTTTTTTATATAAAGTGCGTCGGTATCGGTTTTTGAAAATTAGTTGCGTCGTTATCGGTTTTTAAAAATAGACGGCGTCAGTGTCGGTTTCTTAATATAAAGTGCGTCGGTGTCGGTTTTTGAAAATTAGTGGCGTCGATATCGGTTTTTGAAAATAGAGGGCGTCGGTGTCGGTTTTTGAAAATTAGTGGCGTCGTTATCGGTTTTTGAAAATAGACGGCGTCAGTGTCGGTTTTTTAATATAAAGTGCGTCGGTATCGGTTTTTGAAAATTAGTGGCGTCAGTGTCGGCTTTTTTAATATAAAATGGGTCGGTGTCGGTTTTTGAAAATTAGTGGCGTCTGTGTCGGTTTTTTAATAAAAAAGAACGTGGTTATCGGTTTTTTAAAAAATAGAGTGCGTCAGTATCGGTTTTTGAAAATTAGTGGCGTCTTTATCGGTTTTTGAAAATAGACGGCGTCAGTGTCGATTTTTTAATATAAAGTGCGTCGGTATTGGTTTTTGAAAATAGAGGGCGTCAGTGTAGGTTTTTTATATAAAGTGCGTCGGTATCGGTTTTTGAAAATTAGTGGCGTCAGTGTCGGTTTTTTTTAAATAGAGGGCGCCGGTGGCGGTTTTTTAAAATTAGTGGCGTCGTTATCGGTTTTTGAAAATAGACGGCGTCAGTGTCGGTTTCATAATATAAAGTGCGTCGGTGTCGGTTTTTGAAAATTAGTAGCGTCGATATCGGTTTTTGAAAATAGAGGGCGTCGGTGTCGGTTTTATAAAATTAGTGGCGTCAGTGTCGGTTTTTTAATATAAAGTGGCTCGGTCTCGGTTTTTGAAAATTAGTGGCGTCAGTGTCGGTTTTTTAATAAAAAAAGCGTCGTTATCGGTTTTTTAAAAAATAGAGGGCGTCGGTTTCGGTTTTTGAAAATTAGTGGCGTCGTTATCGGTTTTTGAAAATAGAGGGCGTCAGTGTCGGTTTTTTAATATTAAGTGCGTCGGTGTCGGTTTTTGAAAATAAGTTGCGTCGCTATCGGTTTTTGAAAATAGAGGGCGTCAGTGTCGGTTTTTGAAAATTAGTGGCGTCGTTAACTGTTTTTGAAAATAGACGGCGTCAGTGTCGGTTTTTTAATATAAAGTGCGTCGGTATCGGTTTTTGAAAATAGAGGGCATCAGTGTCGGTTTTTTATATAAAGTGCGTCGGTATCGGTTTTTGAAAATTAGTTGCGTCGTTATCGGTTTTTGAAAATAGACGGCGTCAGTGTCGGTTTCTTAATATAAAGTGCGTCGGTGTCGGTTTTTGAAAATAGAGGGCGTCAGTGTCGGTTTTTTAATATAAGGAGCGTCGTTATCGGTTTTTAAATATAGAGGGCGTCAATGTCGGTTTTTAAATATAAAGTGCGTCGGTGTCGGTTTTTTGTAAAATGTGCGTCGGTGACGGTTTTTGAAAATAGACAGCGTCAGTGTCGGTTTTTTAATATAAAGTGCGTCGGTGTCGGTTTTTGAAAATTAGTGGCGTCAGTATCTGTTTTTGAAAAATAGAGGCGTCGTTATCGGTTTTTAAAAATAGACGGCGTCAGTGTCGGTTTTTTAATATAAAGTGCGTCGGTATCGGTTTTTGAAAATTAGTGGCGTCAGTGTCGGCTTTTTTAATATAAAATGGGTCGGTGTCGGTTTTTGAAAATTAGTGGCGTCTGTGTCGGTTTTTTTAATAAAAAAGAACGTCGTTATCGGTTTTTTAAAAAATAGAGTGCGTCAGTATCGGTTTTTGAAAATTAGTGGCGTCATTATCGGTTTTTGAAAATAGAGGGCGTCAGTGTCGGTTTTTTAATACAAAGTGCGTCGGTGTCGGTTTTTTAATAAAAAAGAGCGTCGTTATCGGTTTTTTAAAAAATAGAGGGCGTCGGTATCGGTTTTTGAAAATAGAGGGCGTCAGTGTCGGTTTTTTAATAAAAAAGAACGTCGTTATCGGTTTTTTAAAAAACAGGGCGTCGGTATCGGTTTTTGAAAATTAGTGGCGTCATTATCGGTTTTTGAAAATCGAGGGCGTCAGTGTCGGTTTTTTAATATAAAGTGCGTCGGTGTCGGTTTTTTAATATAAAGTGCGTCGGTATCGGTTTTTGCAAATAGAGGGCGTCAGTGTCGGTTTTTTAATATAAGGAGCGTCGTTATCGGTTTTTAAATATAGAGGGCGTCAATGTCGGTTTTTAAATATAAAGTGCGTCGGTGTCGGGTTTTTGTAAAAAAGTGCGTCGTTATCGGTTTTTGAAAATAGAGGGCGTCGGTGTCGGTTTTTGAAAATTAGTGGCGTCGTAATCGGTTTTTGAAAATAGAGTGCGTCAATGTCGGTTTTTTAATATAAAGTGCGTCGGTGTCGGTTTTTTGTTAAAAAGTGCGTCGGTATCGGTTTTTGCAAATAGAGGGCGCCAGTGTCGGTTTTTTAATATAAGGAGCGTCGTTATCGGTTTTTAAATATAGAGGGCGTCAATGTCGGTTTTTAAATATAAAGTGCGTCGGTGTCGGGTTTTTGTAAAAAAGTGCGTCGTTATCGGTTTTTGAAAATAGAGGGCGTCGGTGTCGGTTTTTGAAAATTAGTGGCGTCTTTATCGGTTTTTGAAAATAGACGGCGTCAGTGTCGGTTTTTTAATATAAAGTGCGTCGGTATCGGTTTTTGAAAATAGAGGGCGTCAGTGTAGGTTTTTTAATATAAGGAGCGTCGTTATCGGTTTTTGAAAATAGAGGGCGTCGGTGTCGTTTTTTTAATATAATGTGCGTCGGTATCGGTTTCTGAAAATAGAAGGCATCAGTGTCGGTTTTTTATATAAAGTGCGTCGGTATCGGTTTTTGAAAATTAGTGGCGTCAGTGTCGGTTTTTTAATTTAAAGTGCGTCAGTATCGGTTTTTGAAAATAGAGGGCATCAGTGTCGGCTTTTTATATAAAGTGCGTCGGTATCGGTTTTTGAAAATTAGTTGCGTCGTTATCGGTTTTTGAAAATAGACGGCGTCAGTGTCGGTTTCTTAATATAAAGTGCGTCGGTGTCGGTTTTTGAAAATTAGTGGCGTCGATATCGGTTTTTGAAAATAGAGGGCGTCGGTGTCGGTTTTTGAAAATAGACGGCGTCAGTGTCGGTTTTTTAATATAAAGTGCGTCGGTGTCGGTTTTTGAAAATTAGTGGCGTCGATATCGGTTTTTGAAAATAGAGGGCGTCGGTGTCGGTTTTTTAATATAAAGTGCGTCGGTGTCGGTTTTTTAATAAAAAAGAGCGTCGTTATCGGTTTTTTAAAAAATAGAGGGCGTCGGTATCGGTTTTTGAAAATTAGTGGCGTCAGTTGCGGTTTTTTAATATAAACGGCGTCGGTTTCGGTTTTTTAATATAAGGAGCGTCGTTATCGGTTTTTGAAAATAGAGGGCGTCGGCGTCGGTTTTTTATATAAAGTGCGTCGGTATCGGTTTTTGAAAATTAGTTGCGTCGTTATCGGTTTTTAAAAATAGACGGCGTCAGTGTCGGTTTCTTAATATAAAGTGTGTCGGTGTCAGTTTTTGAAAATTAGTGGCGTCGATATCGGTTTTTGAAAATAGAGGGCGTCGGTGTCGGTTTTTGAAAATTAGTGGCGTCGTTATCGGTTTTTGAAAATAGACGGCGTCAGTGTCGGTTTTTTAATATAAAGTGCGTCGGTATCGGTTTTTGAAAATTAGTGGCGTCAGTGTCGCCTTTTTTAATATAAAATGGGTCGGTGTCGGTTTTTGAAAATTAGTGGCGTCTGTGTCGGTTTTTTAATAAAAAAGAACGTCGTTATCGGTTTTTTAAAAAATAGAGTGCGTCAGTATCGGTTTTTGAAAATTAGTGGCGTCATTATCGGTTTTTGAAAATAGAGGGCGTCAGTGTCGGTTTTTTCATATAAAGTGCGTCGGTGTCGGTTTTTTAATAAAAAAGAGCGTCGTTATCGGTTTTTTAAAAAATAGAGCGCGTCGGTATCGGTTTTTGAAAATTAGTGGAGTCAGTTGCGGTTTTTTAATATAAACGGCGTCGGTTTCGGTTTTTTAATATAAGGAGCGTCGTTATCGGTTTTTGAAAATAGAGGGCGTCGGCGTCGGTTTTTGAAAATTAGTGGCGTCGTTATCGGTTTTTGAAAATAGAGGGCGTCAGTGTCGGTTTTTTAATATAAAGTGCGTCGGTGTCGGTTTTTTAATAAAAAAGAACGTCGTTATCGGTTTTTTAAAAAACAGGGCGTCGGTATCGGTTTTTGAAAATTAGTGGCGTCATTATCGGTTTTTGAAAATCGAGGGCGTCAGTGTCGGTTTTTTAATATAAAGTGCGTCGGTGTCGGTTTTTTAATATAAAGTGCGTCGGTATCGGTTTTTGCAAATAGAGGGCGTCAGTGTCGGTTTTTTAATATAAGGAGCGTCGTTATCGGTTTTTAAATATAGAGGGCGTCAATGTCGGTTTTTAAATATAAAGTGCGTCGGTGTCGGGTTTTTGTAAAAAAGTGCGTCGTTATCGGTTTTTGAAAATAGAGGGCGTCGGTGTCGGTTTTTGAAAATTAGTGGCGTCGTAATCGGTTTTTGAAAATAGAGTGCGTCAATGTCGGTTTTTTAATATAAAGTGCGTCGGTGTCGGTTTTTTGTTAAAAAGTGCGTCGGTGACGGTTTTTGAAAATTAGTGGCATCGTTATCGGTTTTTGAAAATAGAGGGCGACGGTGTCGGTTTTTGAAAATTAGTGGCGTCTTTATCGGTTTTTGAAAATAGACGGCGTCAGTGTCGGTTTTTTAATATAAAGTGCGTCGGTATCGGTTTTTGAAAATAGAGGGCGTCAGTGTAGGTTTTTTAATATAAGGAGCGTCGTTATCGGTTTTTGAAAATAGAGGGCGTCGGTGTCGTTTTTTTAATATAATGTGCGTCGGTATCGGTTTTTGAAAATAGAGGGCATCAGTGTCGGTTTTTTATATAAAGTGCGTCGGAATCGGTTTTTGAAAATTAGTGGCGTCAGTGTCGGTTTTTTAATATAAAGTGCGTCTGTATCGGTTTTTGAAAATAGAGGGCGTCAGTGTCGGTTTTTTAATATAAGGAGCGTCGTTATCGGTTTTTAAATATAGAGGGCGTCAATGTCGGTTTTTAAATATAAAGTGCGTCGGTGTCGATTTTTTGTAAAATGTGCGTCGGTGACGGTTTTTGAAAATAGACAGCGTCAGTGTCGGTTTTTTAATATAAAGTGCGTCGGTGTCGGTTTTTGAAAATTAGTGGCGTCAGTATCGGTTTTTGAAAATTAGAGGCGTCGTTATCGGATTTTGAAAATAGAGGGCGTCAGTGTCGGTTTTTTAATATAAAGTGCGCCGTTGTCGGTTTTTGAAAATTAGTTGCGTCGTAATCGGTTTTTGAAAATAGAGTGCGTCAATGTCGGTTTTTTAATATAAAGTGCGTCGGTGTCGGTTTTTTGTTAAAAAGTGCGTCGGTGACGGTTTTTGAAAATTAGTGGCATCGTTATCGGTTTTTGAAAATAGAGGGAGTTGGTGTCGGTTTTTTAAAATTAGTGGCGTTGTTATCGGTTTTTGATAATAGAGGGCGTCAGTGTCGGTTTTTTAATATAAGGAGCGTCGTTATCGGTTTTTGAAAATAGAGGGCGTCGGTGTCGGTTTTTTAATATAATGTGCGTCGGTATCGGTTTTTGAAAATATAGGGCATCAGTGTCGGTTTTTTATATAAAGTGCGTCGGTATCGGTTTTTGAAAATTAGTGGCGTCAGTGTCGGTTTTTTAATATAAAGTGGGTCGGTGTCGGTTTTTGAAAATTAGTGGCGTCTGTGTCGGTTTTTTAATAAAAAAGAACGTCGTTATCGGTTTTTTAAAAAATAGAGTGCGTCAGTATCGGTTTTTGAAAATTAGTGGCGTCATTATCGGTTTTTGAAAATAGAGGGCGTCAGTGTCGGTTTTTTAATATAAGGAGCGTCGTTATCGGTTTTTAAATATAAAGTGCGTCGGTGTCGGTTTTTTGTAAAATGTGCGTCGGTGACGGTTTTTGAAAATAGACAGCGTCAGTGTCGGTTTTTTAATATAAAGTGCGTCGGTGTCGGTTTTTGAAAATTAGTGGCGTCAGTATCGGTTTTTGAAAATTAGAGGCGTCGTTATCGGTTTTTGAAAATAGAGGGCGTCAGTGTCGGTTTTTTAATATAAAGTGCGCCGTTGTCGGTTTTTGAAAATTAGTAGCGTCGATATCGGTTTTTGAAAATTAGTGGCGTCAGTGTCTGTTTTTTATTAAAAAGAGCGTCGTTATCGGTTTTTAAAAAAATGGAGTGCTTCGGTTTCGGTTTTTGAAAATTAGTTGCGTCGGTATCGGTTTTTGAAAATAGAGGGCGTCAGTGTCGGTTTTTTAATATAAAGTGCGTCGGTATCGGTTTTTGAAAATAGAGGGCGTCAGTGTAGGTTTTTTATATAAAGTGCGTCGGTATCGGTTTTTGAAAATTAGTGGCGTCAGTGTCGGTTTTTTTTAAATAGAGGGCGCCAGTGGCGGTTTTTTAAAATTAGTGGCGTCGTTATCGGTTTTTGAAAATAGACGGCGTCAGTGTCGGTTTTTTAATATAAAGTGCGTCGGTGTCGGTTGTTGAAAATTAGTGGCGTCGATATCGGTTTTTGAAAATAGAGGGCGTCGGTGTCGGTTTTATAAAATTAGTGGCGTTAGTGACGGTTTTTTAATATAAAGTGGCTTGGTCTCGGTTTTTGAAAATTAGTGGGGTCAGTGTCGGTTTTTTAATAAAAAAGCGTCGTTATCGGTTTTTTAAAAAATAGAGGGCGTCGGTTTCGGTTTTTGAAAATTAGTGGCGTCGTTATCGGTTTTTGAAAATAGAGGGCGTCAGTGTCGGTTTTTTAATATTAAGTGCGTCGGTGTCGGTTTTTGAAAATAAGTTGCGTCGATTTCGGTTTTTGAAAATAGAGGGCGTCAGTGTCGGTTTTTGAAAATTAGTGGCGTCGTTATCGGTTTTTGAAAATAGACGGCGTCAGTGTCGGTTTTTTAATATAAAGTGCGTCGGTATCGGTTTTTGAAAATTAGTGGCGTCAGTGTCGGCTTTTTTAATATAAAATGGGTCGGTGTCGGTTTTTGAAAATTAGTGGCGTCAGTATCGGTTTTTGAAAATTAGAGGCGTCGTTATCGGTTTTTGAAAATAGAGGGCGTCAGTGTCGGTTTTTTAATATAAAGTGCGCCGTTGTCGGTTTTTGAAAATTAGTTGCGTCGATATCGGTTTTTGAAAATTAGTGGCGTCAGTGTCTGTTTTTTAATAAAAAGAGCGTCGTTATCGGTTTTTAAAAAAATGGAGTGCTTCGGTTTCGGTTTTTGAAAATTAGTGGCGTCGGTATAGGTTTTTGAAAATAGAGGGCGTCAGTGTCGGTTTTTTAACATAAAGTGCGTCGGTGTCGGTTTTTGAAAATTAGTTGCGTCGATATCGGTTTTTGAAAATAGAGGGCGACGGTGTCGGTTTTTGAAAATTAGTGGCGTCTTTATCGGTTTTTGAAAATAGACGGCGTCAGTGTCGGTTTTTTAATATAAAGTGCGTCGGTATCGGTTTTTGAAAATAGAGGGCGTCAGTGTAGGTTTTTTATATAAAGTGCGTCGGTATCGGTTTTTGAAAATTAGTGGCGTCAGTGTCGGTTTTTTTTAAATAAAGGGCGCCGGTGGCGGTTTTTTAAAATTAGTGGCGTTGTTATCGGTTTTTGAAAATAGACGGCGTCAGTGTCGGTTTTTTAATATAAAGTGCGTCGGTGTCGGTTTTTGAAAATTAGTGG
This sequence comes from Shargacucullia verbasci, assembly GCA_947562105.1. Lineage (NCBI taxonomy): Eukaryota > Metazoa > Arthropoda > Insecta > Lepidoptera > Noctuidae > Shargacucullia > Shargacucullia verbasci. The sequence continues at coordinate 14,400,906 of OX387292.1, read as the reverse complement.
CGTCGATATCGGTTTTTGAAAATAGAGGGCGTCGGTGTCGGTTTTTTAATATAAAGTGCGTCGGTATCGGTTTTTTAATAAAAAAGAGCGTCGTTATCGGTTTTTTAAAAAATAGAGGGCGTCGGTATCGGTTTTTGAAAATTAGTGGCGTCAGTTGCGGTTTTTTAATATAAACGGCGTCGGTTTCGGTTTTTTAATATAAGGAGCGTCGTTATCGGTTTTTGAAAATAGAGGGCGTCGGCGTCGGTTTTTTATATAAAGTGCGTCGGTATCGGTTTTTGAAAATTAGTTGCGTCGTTATCGGTTTTTAAAAATAGACGGCATCAGTGTCGGTTTCTTAATATAAAGTGCGTCGGTGTCAGTTTTTGAAAATTAGTGGCGTCGATATCGGTTTTTGGAAATAGAGGGCGTCGGTGTCGGTTTTTGAAAATTAGTGGCGTCGTTATCGGTTTTTGAAAATAGACGGCGTCAGTGTCGGTTTTTTAATATAAAGTGCGTCGGTATCGGTTTTTGCAAATAGAGGGCGTCAGTGTCGGTTTTTTAATATAAAGTGCGTCGGTATCGGTTTTTGAAAATAGAGGGCGTCAGTGTAGGTTTTTTTATATAAGGAGCGTCGTTATCGGTTTTTGAAAATAGAGGGCGTCGGTGTCGTTTTTTTAATATAATGTGCGTCGGTATCGGTTTTTGAAAATAGAGGGCATCAGTGTCGGTTTTTTATATAAAGTGCGTCGGTATCGGTTTTTGAAAATTAGTGGCGTCAGTTACGGTTTTTTTTAAATAGAGGGCGCCGGTGGCGTTTTTTTAAAATTAGTGGCGTCGTTATCGGTTTTTAAATATAGAGGGCGTCAATGTCGGTTTTTAAATATAAAGTGTGTCGGTGTCGGTTTTTTGTAAAATGTGCGTCGGTGACGGTTTTGAAAATAGACAGCGTCAGTGTCGGATTTTTAATAAAAAGTGCGTCGGTGTCGGTTTTTGAAAATTAGTGGCGTCAGTATCGGTTTTTGAAAATTAGAGGCGTCGTTATCGGTTTTTGAAAATAGAGGGCGTCAGTGTCGGTTTTTTAATATAAAGTGCGCCGTTGTCGGTTTTTGAAAATTAGTTGCGTCGATATCGGTTTTTGAAAATTAGTGGCGTCAGTGTCTGTTTTTTAATAAAAAGAGCGTCGTTATCGGTTTTTAAAAAAATGGAGTGCTTCGGTTTCGGTTTTTGAAAATTAGTGGCGTCGGTATCGGTTTTTGAAAATAGAGGGCGTCAGTGTCGGTTTTTTTAATATAAAGTGCGTCGGTATCGGTTTTTGAAAATTAGTGGCGTCAGTGTCGGTTTTTTTTAAATAGAGGGCGCCGGTGGCGGTTTTTTAAAATTAGTGGCGTCGTTATCGGTTTTTGAAAATAGAGGGCGTCGGCGTCGGTTTTTGAAAATTAGTGGCGTCGTTATCGGTTTTTGAAAATAGAGGGCGTTAGTGTCGGTTTTTTAATATAAAGTGCGTCGGTGTCGGTTTTTTAATAAAAAAGAACGTCGTTATCGGTTTTTTAAAAAACAGGGCGTCGGTATCGGTTTTTGAAAATTAGTGGCGTCATTATCGGTTTTTGAAAATCGAGGGCGTCAGTGTCGGTTTTTTAATATAAAGTGCGTCGGTGTCGGTTTTTTAATATAAAGTGCGTCGGTGTCGGTTTTTTGTTAAAAAGTGCGTCGGTGACGGATTTTGAAAATTAGTGGCATCGTTATCGGTTTTTGAAAATAGAGGGCGTCAGTGTCGGTTTTCTAATATAAGGAGCGTCGTTATCGGTTTTTGAAAATAGAGGGCGTCGGTGTCGGTTTTTTAATATAATGTGCGTCGGTATCGGTTTTTGAAAATAGAGGGCATCAGTGTCGGTTTTTTATATAAAGTGCGTCGGTATCGGTTTTTGAAAATTAGTGGCGTCAGTGTCGGTTTTTTAATATAAAGTGCGTCGGTATCGGTTTTTAAATATAGAGGGCGTCAATGTCGGTTTTTAAATATAAAGTGCGTCGGTGTCGGTTTTTTGTAAAATGTGCGTCGGTGACGGTTTTTGAAAATAGACAGCGTCAGTGTCGGTTTTTTAATATAAAGTGCGTCGGTGTCGGTTTTTGAAAATTAGTGGCGTCAGTATCGGTTTTTGAAAAATAGAGGCGTCGTTATCGGTTTATGAAAATAGACGGCGTCAGTGTCGGTTTTTTAATATAAAGTGCGTCGGTATCGGTTTTTGAAAATTCGTGGCGTCAGTGTCGGCTTTTTTAATATAAAATGGGTCGGTGTCGGTTTTTGAAAATTAGTGGCGTCTGTATCGGTTTTTTAATAAAAAAGAACGTCGTTATCGGTTTTTTAAAAAATAGAGGGCGTCGGTATCGGTTTTTGAAAATTAGTGGCGTCAGTTGCGGTTTTTTAATATAAACGGCGTCGGTTTCGGTTTTTTAATATAAGGAGCGTCGTTATCGGTTTTTGAAAATAGAGGGCGTCGGCGTCGGTTTTTGAAAATTAGTGGCGTCGTTATCGGTTTTTGAAAATAGAGGGCGTCAGTGTCGGTTTTTTAATATAAAGTGCGTCGGTGTCGGTTTTTTAATAAAAAAGAACGTCGTTATCGGTTTTTTAAAAAACAGGGCGTCGGTATCGGTTTTTGAAAATTAGTGGCGTCATTATCGGTTTTTGAAAATCGAGGGCGTCAGTGTCGGTTTTTTAATATAAAGTGTGTCGGTGTCGGTTTTTTAATATAAAGTGCGTCGGTATCGGTTTTTGCAAATAGAGGGCGTCAGTGTCGGTTTTTTAATATAAGGAGCGTCGTTATCGGTTTTTAAATATAGAGGGCGTCAATGTCGGTTTTTAAATATAAAGTGCGTCGGTGTCGGGTTTTTGTAAAAAAGTGCGTCGTTATCGGTTTTTGAAAATAGAGGGCGTCGGTGTCGGTTTTGGAAAATTAGTGGCATCGTAATCGGTTTTTGAAAATAGAGTGCGTCAATGTCGGTTTTTTAATATAAAGTGCGTCGGTGTCGGTTTTTGTTAAAAAGTGCGTCGGTGACGGTTTTTGAAAATTAGTGGCATCGTTATCTGTTTTTGAAAATAGAGGGCGACGGTGTCGGTTTTTGAAAATTAGTGGCGTCTTTATCGGTTTTTGAAAATAGACGGCGTCGGTGTCGTTTTTTTAATATAATGTGCGTCGGTATCGGTTTTTGAAAATAGAGGGCATCAGTGTCGGTTTTTTATATAAAGTGCGTCGGTATCGGTTTTTGAAAATTAGTGGCGTCAGTGTCGGTTTTTTAATATAAAGTGCGTCGGTATCGGTTTTTGAAAATAGAGGGCATCAGTGTCGGTTTTTTATATAAAGTGCGTCGGTATCGGTTTTTGAAAATTAGTTGCGTCGTTATCGGTTTTTGAAAATAGACGGCGTCAGTGTCGGTTTCTTAATATAAAGTGCGTCGGTGTCGGTTTTTGAAAATTAGTGGCGTCGATATCGGTTTTTGAATGTTGATAGGTATCATATGGATATATTATGTTTCTGTGAGACATGGTTAAAACCTGATAAAATGAAGTTTCATGTAGATAACTTTTCAGTTGCCAGTGCGTTCAACAGATTATCAGCGGAAGGTGGTGGTACTTTGATTTTGTGTAACAGTCGTTTTAAACATAAGGAAAGAAGGGACATCACTTCTTGCTCTGTTGATCGTTTGTGTGAGGTAGCATGTGCGGAGATTGAAAACCATACTGTTCTGTGTGTGTATAGACCCCCCGCATCAAATTTTTCCTCGTTTTTAATTATAATGGAAGAAATACTTAGTAAACTTTTTAAAAATAATAAATTTATTTTTGTTTGTGGTGACTTGAATATTGACCTTTTAGCCAATTCGCCAGAAAAATGTAAAGTCTTGTCATTATTTAAATCTTTTAATCTAGATCATGTATTTAATGAAGCCACTAGAATCACTGCCTCTTCAGCTTCATGCATAGACAATGTTTTCACAAATTGCATGATAAAAGGGTCCTCATTGATTAGCGGTATCAGATCGGATCATTTGGGTCAACTAATTAAGTTCGAATCAAGGAATGATAAGAAAAATATAAATAATATCATTGAATTTAGACCTATAACTAAACATAAGTTGCAGACGTTAAACAAAAATGTTGAAATCAAAGTTTTTACTTCTTCATATAATTCAAGAGACCCCAACAGAAATTACTCCACTCTATTCTCAACAATATGCCAAGAATTTAATAAGACATGTCCAATTAAGAAGATCAAGATTACTAATAAATCAAAATTTAATGAATGGGCTACTAAAGGCATTAGGAAAAGTAGGGATCATTTATACGATTTATACTATCAAAAATCATTCACCTCTGATCAAGCATTCCATAAATATGTTAGGAATTATTCCAAATTATTCAAGGTAGTTTGTACTATTGCTAAATCTAAGTTGATAACTAATAAAATAGGTAATTCTAGTAATAAAATTAAGGCTGTATGGCAGGTAATAAATACAGAAACTGGGAATGTCAAGCAGCGGGATACCGACTTGTCTCTAAAAACACATGATGGTTTTAAAACTAATAAGTTAGAAGTCGCAAACATACTAGGAAACTATTTTACAAATATCCCTATAGAGTTAACAAAAACTCTTGCCTCATCCTATACTTTAGCTGAATCTCTACTTAAAGAGAATTTCTGCAAAGACGTGCCTAACTTTAAATTCAAGCCTATCTGTATAAGTACAATTAAAACAGCATTTAAAAGCCTAAATATCAAAAACACTGAAGACTTGTGGGGCATCTCTGTTAGAGTTATTGTAGATATTATTGATACTATTGCCCCCATACTTACAGGCATATTCAACCAATGCATAGATAAGGGTACGTTTCCTGATTTGATGAAACATAGTAAGGTCATACCAATATTCAAATCAGGCTGTAAGAATAATCCCTCCAATTATAGACCAATCTCCGTTCTCCCCGCATTAAGTAAAATATTTGAAAAAATTTTGCTTGATCAAATGCTTTCACATTTTAATTCCAATGGATTATTACATACTCGTCAGTTCGGCTTCACCAAGGGTAGGTCTACTACTGACGCAGGAGTGAAATTAATCACTCATATTTTGGAATCCTGGGAGAGCTCACAGGATGCAATTGGCGTCTTTTGTGATCTCTCTAAGGCTTTTGACTGCGTCGACCACTTTATACTAATCCGCAAATTAAACTATTACGGAATTCGTGAACGAGCTGCCGATCTTGTTCTATCCTACCTATCACAAAGACAGCAAAAAATATGTGTAAATGGTGTCTTATCTAAAGGGTCTCTGGTGAAAATGGGCGTACCACAAGGCTCAATTCTTGGCCCTTTCCTGTTCTTGGCTTATATTAATGATCTTCCATATATGATGAGCGGAATAGCTGATATTGTTTTGTTTGCGGATGATACTTCCCTCATTTTTAAAATAAGTAGAAAAGATAGCGAAGTAATACATGTTAACAATAGCTTAAATATCCTTTCTAAATGGTTCGCAGCAAATAATTTATTACTAAACGCTACTAAAACAAAATGTCTCAAGTTCTCCTTGCCAAATGTACCCCAAGTAAGCTTAAACATAACGCTTGATGGCAATAAACTTGATTTAATAAACGAAACAGTGTTCTTAGGTATTACAATAGATTCGAAGCTGCAGTGGGGTCCGCACATCACAGCTCTATCGAAGAGACTAAGTTCCGCGGCTTTTGCAGTCAGAAAAATTAGACAATTAACAGATATAGCTACTGCCCGAATGGTATATTACGCATACTTTCATAGCATTATGTCTTATGGCATTCTGTTGTGGGGATCAGCGGCGGATGTAGAATCAATTTTTGTATTACAGAAGAGGGCGATCCGTGCGATCTATAACATGGGCCCACGCGAGTCGTTACGGGATTTTTTTAAAGAAATCGATATTTTAACACTACCGTCCCTCTACATTCTAGAAAATATAATGTTCGTTCGGAAGAACCTTCACATGTTTAGTATCAATAGCGACGTTCACAACATTAATACTAGAAATAAACACAAAATAGTGGTGCCAAAATTTAGATTGACTAAATCAAATAAATCATTTTTAGGACACGGTGTACGCTTCTATAACAAGCTACCGAAAACTGTAACCGATCTTACCGGTAAGAAATTTAAAATCCACGTTAAATCTGTTCTCACAAAGAAAGCATATTATAGGATCAAAGACTATGTTGACGATAGAGACGTGTGGCGTTGAATATCTTCTGCACATGTGGCTTCCCTGGTTATCCATTGTGTCTACTAATTCTATTTTATATTAGATTCACTTTACATATCTGGACATTCTTGATGTTTCAATATTTTCTATTCTTTTTTGTATTTTTTTATTTCTGTTTTATCCGCTTTGATCTGTTTATCCCGTTTTTAGTTTATATTCGAAACAATTGTTTAACTCATGTTGTATTGCCTCATTGTGTAAGTAGCATTCTATTAAGTTTGTATTTTTTCTTATATAATGCATGTTAATTTAAGATTTTAATTGTAAATTAACTTTTTGTTTTTGAAAAGAGTATCCATGGAGTTTCTTGCCGGTCTCTTCTCCATAGGACCTACCCCCTTTGGAACCGTGCGCCTAGAGTGTCGACTTTTTAAAAGTGCCTGAAAAGGCCTACTTGAAATAAAAAACTTTGACTTTGACTTTGACTTTGAAAATAGAGGGCGTCGGTGTCGGTTTTTGAAAATTAGTGGCGTCGTTATCGGTTTTTGAAAATAGACGGCGTCAGTGTCGGTTTTTTAATATAAAGTGCGTCGGTATCGGTTTTTGAAAATTAGTGGCGTCAGTGTCGGCTTTTTTAATATAAAATGGGTCGGTGTCGGTCTTTGAAAATTAGTGGCGTCTGTGTCGGTTTTTTAATAAAAAAGAACGTCGTTATCGGTTTTTTAAAAAATAGAGAGCGTCAGTATCGGTTTTTGAAAATTAGTGGCGTCATTATCGGTTTTTGAAAATAGAGGGCGTCAGTGTCGGTTTTTTAATATAAAGTGCGTCGGTGTCGGTTTTTTAATAAAAAAGAGCGTCGTTATCGGTTTTTTAAAAAATAGAGGGCGTCGGTATCGGTTTTTGAAAATTAGTGGCGTCAGTTGCGGTTTTTTAATATAAACGGCGTCGGTTTCGGTTTTTTAATATAAGGAGCGTCGTTATCGGTTTTTGAAAATAGAGGGCGTCGGCGTCGGTTTTTGAAAATTAGTGGCGTCGTAATCGGTTTTTGAAAATAGAGGGCGTTAGTGTCGGTTTATTAATATAAAGTGCGTCGGTGTCGGTTTTTTAATAAAAAAGAACGTCGTTATCGGTTTTTTAAAAAACAGGGCGTCGGTATCTGTTTTTGAAAATTAGTGGCGTCATTATCGGTTTTTGAAAATCGAGGGCGTCAGTGTCGGTTTTTTAATATGAAGTGCGTCGGTGTCGGTTTTTTAATATAAAGTGCTCGGTGTCGGTTTTTTGTTAAAAAGTGCGTCGGTGACGGATTTTGAAAATTAGTGGCATCGTTATCGGTTTTTGAAAATAGAGGGAGTCGGTGTCGGTTTTTGAAAATTAGTGGCGTCAGTATCGGTTTTTGAAAAATAGAGGCGTCGTTATCGGTTTTCGAAAATAGAGGGCGTCAGTGTCAGTTTTTTAATATAATGTGCGCCGTTGTCGGTTTTTGAAAATTAGTTGCGTCGATATCGGTTTTTGAAAATTAGTGGCGTCAGTGTCTGTTTTTTAATAAAAAGAGCGTCGTTATCGGTTTTTAAAAAAATGGAGTGCTTCGGTTTCGGTTTTTGAAAATTAGTGGCGTCGGTATCGGTTTTTGAAAATAGAGGGCGTCAGTGTCGGTTTTTTAATATAAAGTGCGTCGGTGTCGGTTTTTGAAAATTAGTTGCGTCGATATCGGTTTTTGAAAATAGAGGGCGACGGTGTCGGTTTTTGAAAATTAGTGGCGTCTTTATCGGTTTTTGAAAATAGACGGCGTCAGTGTCGGTTTTTTAATATAATGTGCGTCGGTATCGGTTTTTGAAAATAGAGGGCATCAGTGTCGGTTTTTTATATAAAGTGCGTCGGTATCGGTTTTTGAAAATTAGTGGCGTCAGTGTCGGTTTTTTAATATAAAGTGCGTCGGTATCGGTTTTTGAAAATAGAGGGCGTCAGTGTCGGTTTTTTAATATAAGGAGAGTCGTTATCGGTTTTTAAATATAGAGGGCGTCAATGTCGGTTTTTGAATATAAAGTGCGTCGGTGTCGGTTTTTTGTAAAATGTGCGTCGGTGACGGTTTTTGAAAATAGACAGCGTCAGTGTCGGTTTTTTAATATAATGTGCGTCGGTATCGGTTTTTGAAAATAGAGGGCATCAGTGTCGGTTTTTTATATAAAGTGCGTCGGTATCGGTTTTTGAAAATTAGTGGCGTCAGTGTCGGTTTTTTAATATAAAGTGCGTCGGTATCGGTTTTTGAAAATAGAGGGCGTCAGTGTCGGTTTTTTAATATAAGGAGAGTCGTTATCGGTTTTTAAATATAGAGGGCGTCAATGTCGGTTTTTGAATATAAAGTGCGTCGGTGTCGGTTTTTTGTAAAATGTGCGTCGGTGACGGTTTTTGAAAATAGACAGCGTCAGTGTCGGTTTTTTAATATAAAGTTCGTCGGTGTCGGTTTTTGAAAATTAGTGGCGTCAGTATCGGTTTTTGAAAATTAGAGGCGTCGTTATCGGTTTTTGAAAATAGACAGCGTCAGTGTCGGTTTTTTAATATAAAGTGCGTCGGTGTCGGTTTTTGAAAATTAGTGGCGTCAGTATCGGTTTTTGAAAATTAGAGGCGTCGTTATCGGTTTTTGAAAATAGAGGGCGTCAGTGTCGGTTTTTTAATATAAAGTGAGCCGTTGTCGGTTTTTGAAAATTAGTTGCGTCGATATCGGTTTTTGAAAATTAGTGGCGTCAGTGTCTGTTTTTTAATAAAAAGAGCGTCGTTATCGGTTTTAAAAAAAATGGAGTGCTTCGGTTTCGGTTTTTGAAAATTAGTTGCGTCGGTATCGGTTTTTGAAAATAGAGGGCGTCAGTGTCGGTTTTTTAATATAAAGTGCGTCGGTGTCGGTTTTTGAAAATTAGTTGCGTCGATATCGGTTTTTGAAAATAGAGGGCGACGGTGTCGGTTTTTGAAAATTAGTGGCGTCTTTATCGGTTTTTGAAAATAGACGGCGTCAGTGTCGGTTTTTTAATATAAAGTGCGTCGGTATCGGTTTTTGAAAATAGAGGGCGTCAGTGTAGGTTTTTTATATAAAGTGCGTCGGTATCGGTTTTTGAAAATTAGTGGCGTCAGTTACGGTTTTTTTTAAATAGAGGGCGCCGGTGGCGTTTTTTTAAAATAAGTGGCGTCGTTATCGGTTTTTGAAAATAGACGGCGTCAGTGTCGGTTTTTTAATATAAAGTGCGTCGGTGTCGGTTTTTGAAAATTAGTGGCGTCGATATCGGTTTTTGAAAATAGAGGGCGTCGGTGTCGGTTTTTTAATATAAAGTGCGTCGGTGTCGGTTTTTTAATAAAAAAGAGCGTCGTTATCGGTTTTTTAAAAAATAGTGGGCGTCGGTATCGGTTTTTGAAAATTAGTGGCGTCATTTGCGGTTTTTTAATATAAACGGCGTCGGTTTCGGTTTTTTAATATAAGGAGCGTCGTTATCGGTTTTTGAAAATAGAGGGCGTCGGCGTCGGTTTTTGAAAATTAGTGGCGTCGTTATCGGTTTTTGAAAATAGAGGGCGTCAGTGTCGGTTTTTTAATATAAAGTGCGTCGGTGTCGGTTTTTTAATAAAAAAGAACGTCGTTATCGGTTTTTTAAAAAACAGGGCGTCGGTATCGGTTTTTGAAAATTAGTGGCGTCATTATCGGTTTTTGAAAATCGAGGGCGTCAGTGTCGGTTTTTTAATAAAAAGTGCGTCGGTGTCGGTTTTTTAATATAAAGTGCGTCGGTATCGGTTTTTGAAAATAGAGGGCGTCAGTGTTGGTTTTTTAATATAAGGAGCGTCGTTATCGGTTTTTAAATATAGAGGGCGTCAATGTCGGTTTTTAAATATAAAGTGCGTCGGTGTCGGTTTTTTGTAAAAAAGTGCGTCGTTATCGGTTTTTGAAAATAGAGGGCGTCGGTGTCGGTTTTTGAAAATTAGTGGCGTCGTAATTTGTTTTTGAAAATAGAGTGCGTCAATGTCGGTTTTTTAATATAAAGTGCGTCGGTGTCGGTTTTTTGTTAAAAAGTGCGTCGGTGACGGTTTTTGAAAATTAGTGGCATCGTTATCGGTTTTTGAAAATAGAGGGAGTCGGTGTCGGTTTTTTAAAATTAGTGGCGTCGTTATCGGTTTTTGAAAATAGAGGGCGTCGGTGTCGGTTTTTGAAAATTAGTGGCGTCGTAATCGGTTTTTGAAAATAGAGTGCGTCAATGTCGGTTTTTTAATATAAAGTGCGTCGGTGTCGGTTTTTTGTTAAAAAGTGCGTCGGTGACGGTTTTTGAAAATTAGTGGCATCGTTATCGGTTTTTGAAAATAGAGGGAGTCGGTGTCGGTTTTTTAAAATTAGTGGCGTCGTTATCGGTTTTTGAAAATAGAGGGCGTCAGTGTCGGTTTTTTAATATAAGGAGCGTCGTTATCGGTTTTTGAAAATAGAGGGCGTCGGTGTCGGTTTTTTAATATAATGTGCGTCGGTATCGGTTTTTGAAAATAGAGGGCATCAGTGTCGGTTTTTTAATATAAAGTGCGTCGGTATCGGTTTTTGAAAATAGAGGGCGTCAGTGTCGGTTTTTTTAATATAAGGAGCGTCGTTATCGGTTTTTGAAAATAGAGGGCGTCGGTGTCGGTTTTTTAATATAATGTGCGTCGGTATCGGTTTTTGAAAATAGAGGGAGTCGGTGTCGGTTTTTTAATATAATGTGCGTCGGTATCGGTTTTTGAAAATAGAGGGCATCAGTGTCGGTTTTTTATATAAAGTGCGTCGGTATCGGTTTTTGAAAATTAGTGGCGTCAGTGTCGGTTTTTTAATATAAAGTGCGACGGTATCGGTTTTTGAAAATAGAGGGCGTCAGTGTCGGTTTTTTAATATAAGGAGAGTCGTTATCGGTTTTTAAATATAGAGGGCGTCAATGTCGGTTTTTAAATATAAAGTGCGTCGGTGTCGGTTTTTTGTAAAATGTGCGTCGGTGACGGTTTTTGAAAATAGACAGCGTCAGTGTCGGTTTTTTAATATAAAGTGCGTCGGTGTCGGTTTTTGAAAATTAGTGGCGTCAGTATCGGTTTTTGAAAATTAGAGGCGTCGTTATCGGTTTTTGAAAATAGACAGCGTCAGTGTCGGTTTTTTAATATAAAGTGCGTCGGTGTCGGTTTTTGAAAATTAGTGGCGTCAGTATCGGTTTTTGAAAATTAGAGGCGTCGTTATCGGTTTTTGAAAATAGAGGGCGTCAGTGTCGGTTTATTAATATAAAGTGCGCCGTTGTCGGTTTTTGAAAATTAGTTGCGTCGATATCGGTTTTTGAAAATTAGTGGCGTCAGTGTCTGTTTTTTAATAAAAAGAGCGTCGTTATCGGTTTTAAAAAAAATGGAGTGCTTCGGTTTCGGTTTTTTAAAATTAGTGGCGTCGTTATCGGTTTTTGAAAATAGAGGGCGTCAGTGTCGGTTTTTTAATATAAAGTGCGTCGGTGTCGGTTTTTTGTAAAATGTGCGGCGGTGACGGTTTTTGAAAATAGAGGGCGACGGTGTCGGTTTTTGAAAATTGGTGGCGTCTTTATCGGTTTTTGAAAATAGACGGCGTCAGTGTCGGTTTTTTAATATAAAGTGCGTCGGTATCGGTTTTTGAAAATAGAGGGCGTCAGTGTAGGTTTTTTATATAAAGTGCGTCGGTATCGGTTTTTGAAAATTAATGGCGTCAGTGTCGGTTTTTTTTAAATAGAGGGCGCCGGTGGCGGTTTTTTAAAATTAGTGGCGTCGTTATCGGTTTTTGAAAATAGATGGCGTCAGTGTCGGTTTTTTAATATAAAGTGCGTCGGTGTCGGTTTTTGAAAATTAGTGGCGTCGATATCGGTTTTTGAAAATAGAGGGCGTCGGTGTCGGTTTTTTAATATAAAGTGCGTCGGTGTCGGTTTTTTAATAAAAAAGAGGGTCGTTATCGGTTTTTTAAAAAATAGAGGGCGTCGGTATCGGTTTTTAAAAATTAGTGGCGTCAGTTGCGGTTTTTTAATATAAACGGCGTCGGTTTCGGTTTTTTAATATAAGGAGCGTCGTTATCGGTTTTTGAAAATAGAGGGCGTCGGCGTCGGTTTTTGAAAATTAGTGGCGTCGTTATCGGTTTTTGAAAATAGAGGGCGTCAGTGTCGGTTTTTTAATATAAAGTGCGTCGGTGTCGGTTTTTTAATAAAAAATAACGTCGTTATCGGTTTTTTAAAAAACAGGACGTCGGTATCGGTTTTTGAAAATTAGTGGCGTCATTATCGGTTTTTGAAAATCGAGGGCGTCAGTGTCGGTTTTTTAATATAAAGTGCGTCGGTGTCGGTTTTTTAATATAAAGGGCGTCGGTATCGGTTTTTGAAAATAGAGGGCGTCAGTGTTGGTTTTTTAATATAAGGAGCGTCGTTATCGGTTTTTAAATATAGCGGGCGTCAATGTCGGTTTTTAAATATAAAGTGCGTCGGTGTCGGTTTTTTGTAAAAAAGTGCGTCGTTATCGGTTTTTGAAAATAGAGGGCGTCGGTGTCGGTTTTTGAAAATTAGTGGCGTCGTAATCGGTTTTTGAAAATAGAGTGCGTCAATGTCGGTTTTTTAATATAAAGTGCGTCGGTGTCGGTTTTTTGTTAAAAAGTGCGTCGGTGACGGTTTTTGAAAATAGAGGGAGTCGGTGTCGGTTTTTTAAAATTAGTGGCGTCGTTATCCGTTTTTGAAAATAGAGGGCGTTGGTGTCGGTTTTTGAAAATTAGTGGCGTCTGTGTCGGTTTTTTAATAAAAAAGAACGTCGTTATCGGTTTTTTAAAAAATAGAGTGCCTCAGTATCGGTTTTTGAAAATTAGTGGCGTCATTATCGGTTTTTGAGAATAGAGGGCGTCAGTGTCGGTTTTTTAATATAAAGTGCGTCGGTGTCGGTTTTTTAATAAAAAAGAGCGTCGTTATCGGTTTTTAAAAAAAAGAGGGCGTCGGTATCGGTTTTTGAAAATTAGTGGCGTCAGTTGCGGTTTTTTAATATAAACGGCGTCGGTTTCGGTTTTTTAATATAAGGAGCGTCGTTATCGGTTTTTGAAAATAGAGGGCGTCGGCGTCGGTTTTTGAAAATTAGTGGCGTCGTTATCGGTTTTTGAAAATAGAGGGCGTCAGTGTCGTTATTTTAATATAAAGTGCGTCGGTATCGGTTTTAAAAAATAGAGGGAGTCGGTGTCGGTTTTTTTAAATTAGTGGCGTCGTTATCGGTTTTTGAAAATAGAGGGCGTCAGTGTCGGTTTTTTAATATAAAGTGCGTCGGTGTCGGTTTTTTAATAAAAAAGAACGTCGTTATCGGTTTTTTAAAAAACAGGGCGTCGGTATCGGTTTTTGAAAATTAGTGGCGTCAGTTGCGGTTTTTTAATATAAACGGCGTCGGTTTCGGTTTTTTAATATAAGGAGCGTCGTTATCGGTTTTTGAAAATAGAGGGCGTCGGCGTAAGTTTTTGAAAATTAGTGGCGTCGTTATCGGTTTTTGAAAATAGAGGGCGTCAGTGTCGTTATTTTAATATAAAGTGCGTCGGTATCGGTTTTAAAAAATAGAGGGAGTCGGTGTCGGTTTTTTTAAATTAGTGGCGTCGTTATCGGTTTTTGAAAATAGAGGGCGTCAGTGTCGGTTTTTTAATATAAAGTGCGTCGGTGTCGGTTTTTTAATAAAAAAGAACGTCGTTATCGGTTTTTTAAAAAACAGGGCGTCGGTATCGGTTTTTGAAAATTAGTGGCGTCATTATCGGTTTTTGAAAATCGAGGGCGTCAGTGTCGGTTTTTTAATATAAAATGCGTCGGTGTCGGTTTTTTGTTATAAGTGCGTCGTTATCGGTTTTTGAAAATAGAGGGCGTCAGTGTCGGTATTTTAATATAAAGTGCGTCGGTATCGGTTTTTGAAAATAGAGGGAGTCGGTGTCGGTTTTTTAAAATTAGTAGCGTCAGTGTCGGTTTTTTAATATATACGGCGTCATTATCGGTTTTTGAAAATAGAGGGCGTCAGTGTCGGTTTTTAAATATAAAGAGCGTCGTTATCGGTTTTTGAAAATAGAGTGCGTCTATGTCGGTTTTTTAATATAAAGTGCGTCGGTGTCGGTTTTTTGTTAAAAAGTGTGTCGGTGACGGTTTTTGAAAATTAGTGGCGTCGATATCGGTTTTTGAAAATAGAGGGCGTCGGTGTCGGTTTTACAAAATTAGTGGCGTCAGTGTCGGTTTTTTAATATAAAGTGGGTCTGTCTCGGTTTTTGAAAATTAGTGGCGTCAGTGTCGGTTTTTTAATAAAAAAAGCGTCGTTATCGGTTTTTTAAAAAATAGAGGGCGTCGGTTTCGGTTTTTGAAAATTAGTGGCGTCGTTATCGGTTTTTGAAAATAGAGGGCGTCAGTGTCGGTTTTTTAATATTAAATGCTTCGGTGTCGGTTTTTGAAAATAAGTTGCGTCGATATCGGTTTTTGAAAATAGAGGGCGTCAGTGTCGGTTTTTGAAAATTAGTGGCGTCGTTTTCGGTTTTTGAAAATAGACGGCGTCAGTGTCGGTTTTTTTATATAAAGTGCGTCGGTATCGGTTTTTTAATAAAAAAGAACGTCGTTATCGGTTTTTTAAAAAACAGGGCGTCGGTATCGGTTTTTGAAAATTAGTGGCGTCATTATCGGTTTTTGAAAATCGAGGGCGTCAGTGTCGGTTTTTTAATATAAAATGCGTCGGTGTCGGTTTTTTGTTATAAGTACGTCGTTATCGGTTTTTGAAAATAGAGGGCGTCAGTGTCGGTATTTTAATATAAAGTGCGTCGGTATCGGTTTTTGAAAATAGAGGGAGACGGTGTCGGTTTTTTTAAATTAGTGGCGTCGTTATCGGTTTTTGAAAATAGAGGGCGTCAGTGTCGGTTTTTTAATATAAAGTGCGTCGGTGTCGGTTTTTTAATAAAAAAGAACGTCGTTATCGGTTTTTTAAAAAACAGGGCGTCGGTATCGGTTTTTGAAAATTAGTGGCGTCATTATCGGTTTTTGAAAATCGAGGGCGTCAGTGTCGGTTTTTTAATATAAAATGCGTCGGTGTCGGTTTTTTGTTATAAGTGCGTCGTTATCGGTTTTTGAAAATAGAGGGCGTCAGTGTCGGTATTTTAATATAAAGTGCGTCGGTATCGGTTTTTGAAAATAGAGGGAGTCGGTGTCGGTTTTTTAAAATTAGTAGCGTCAGTGTCGGTTTTTTAATATATACGGCGTCATTATCGGTTTTTGAAAATAGAGGGCGTCAGTGTCGGTTTTTAAATATAAAGAGCGTCGTTATCGGTTTTTGAAAATAGAGTGCGTCTATGTCGGTTTTTTAATATAAAGTGCGTCGGTGTCGGTTTTTTGTTAAAAAGTGTGTCGGTGACGGTTTTTGAAAATTAGTGGCGTCGATATCGGTTTTTGAAAATAGAGGGCGTCGGTGTCGGTTTTATAAAATTAGTGGCGTCAGTGTCGGTTTTTTAATATAAAGTGGGTCGGTCTCGGTTTTTGAAAATTAGTGGCGTCAGTGTCGGTTTTTTAATAAAAAAAGCGTCGTTATCGGTTTTTTAAAAAATAGAGGGCGTCGGTTTCGGTTTTTGAAAATTAGTGGCGTCGTTATCGGTTTTTGAAAATAGAGGGCGTCAGTGTCGGTTTTTTAATATTAAATGCTTCGGTGTCGGTTTTTGAAAATAAGTTGCGTCGATATCGGTTTTTGAAAATAGAGGGCGTCAGTGTCGGTTTTTGAAAATTAGTGGCGTCGTTTTCGGTTTTTGAAAATAGACGGCGTCAGTGTCGGTTTTTTTATATAAAGTGCGTCGGTATCGGTTTTTTAATAAAAAAGAACGTCGTTATCGGTTTTTTAAAAAACAGGGCGTCGGTATCGGTTTTTGAAAATTAGTGGCGTCATTATCGGTTTTTGAAAATCGAGGGCGTCAGTGTCGGTTTTTTAATATAAAATGCGTCGGTGTCGGTTTTTTGTTATAAGTACGTCGTTATCGGTTTTTGAAAATAGAGGGCGTCAGTGTCGGTATTTTTATATAAAGTGCGTCGGTATCGGTTTTTGAAAATAGAGGGAGACGGTGTCGGTTTTTTAAAATTAGTAGCGTCAGTGTCGGTTTTTTAATATATACGGCGTCATTATCGGTTTTTGAAAATAGAGGGCGTCAGTGTCGGTTTTTAAATATAAAGAGCGTCGTTATCGGTTTTATAAATAGAGTGCGTCTATGTCGGTTTTTTAATATAAAGTGCGTCGGTGTCGGTTTTTTGTTAAAAAGTGCGTCGGTGTCGGTTTTTTGTTAAAAAGTGTGTCGGTGACGGTTTTTGAAAATTAGTGGCGTCGATATCGGTTTTTGAAAATAGAGGGCGTCGGTGTCGGTTTTATAAAATTAGTGGCGTCAGTGTCGGTTTTTTAATATAAAGTGGGTCGGTCTCGGTTTTTGAAAATTAGTGGCGTCAGTGTCGGTTTTTTAATAAAAAAAGCGTCGTTATCGGTTTTTTAAAAAATAGAGGGCGTCGGTTTCGGTTTTTGAAAATTAGTGGCGTCGTTATCGGTTTTTGAAAATAGAGGGCGTCAGTGTCGGTTTTTTAATATTAAATGCTTCGGTGTCGGTTTTTGAAAATAAGTTGCGTCGATATCGGTTTTTGAAAATAGAGGGCGTCAGTGTCGGTTTTTGAAAATTAGTGGCGTCGTTTTCGGTTTTTGAAAATAGAGGGCGTCAGTGTCGTTATTTTAATATAAAGTGCGTCGGTATCGGTTTTAAAAAATAGAGGGAGTCGGTGTCGGTTTTTTTAAATTAGTGGCGTCGTTATCGGTTTTTGAAAATAGAGGGCGTCAGTGTCGGTTTTTTAATATAAAGTGCGTCGGTGTCCGTTTTTTAATAAAAAAGAACGTCGTTATCGGTTTTTTAAAAAACAGGGCGTCGGTATCGGTTTTTGAAAATTAGTGGCGTCAGTTGCGGTTTTTTAATATAAACGGCGTCGGTTTCGGTTTTTTAATATAAGGAGCGTCGTTATCGGTTTTTGAAAATAGAGGGCGTCGGCGTCGGTTTTTGAAAATTAGTGGCGTCGTTATCGGTTTTTGAAAATAGAGGGCGTCAGTGTCGTTATTTTAATATAAAGTGCGTCGGTATCGGTTTTAAAAAATAGAGGGAGTCGGTGTCGGTTTTTTTAAATTAGTGGCGTCGTTATCGGTTTTTGAAAATAGAGGGCGTCAGTGTCGGTTTTTTAATATAAAGTGCGTCGGTGTCGGTTTTTTAATAAAAAAGAACGTCGTTATCGGTTTTTTAAAAAACAGGGCGTCGGTATCGGTTTTTGAAAATTAGTGGCGTCATTATCGGTTTTTGAAAATCGAGGGCGTCAGTGTCGGTTTTTTAATATAAAATGCGTCGGTGTCGGTTTTTTGTTATAAGTGCGTCGTTATCGGTTTTTGAAAATAGAGGGCGTCAGTGTCGGTATTTTAATATAAAGTGCGTCGGTATCGGTTTTTGAAAATAGAGGGCATCAGTGTCGGTTTTTTATATAAAGTGCGTCGGTATCGGTTTTTGAAAATTAGTTGCGTCGTTATCGGTTTTTGAAAATAGACGGCGTCAGTGTCGGTTTCTTAATATAAAGTGCGTCGGTGTCGGTTTTTGAAAATTAGTGGCGTCGATATCGGTTTTTGAAAAAAGAGGGCGTCGGTGTCGGTTTTTGAAAATTAGTGGCGTCGTTATCGGTTTTTGAAAATAGACGGCGTCAGTGTCGGTTTTTTAATATAAAGTGCGTCGGTATCGGTTTTTGAAAATTAGTGGCGTCAGTGTCGGCTTTTTTAATATAAAATGGGTCGGTGTCGGTTTTTGAAAATTAGTGGCGTCTGTGTCGGTTTTTTAATAAAAAAGAACGTAGTTATCGGTTTTTTAAAAAATAGAGTGCGTCAGTATCGGTTTTTGAAAATTAGTGGCGTCATTATCGGTTTTTGAAAATAGAGGGCGTCAGTGTCGGTTTTTTAATATAAAGTGCGTCGATGTCGGTTTTTTAATAAAAAAGAACGTCGTTATCGGTTTTTTAAAAAACAGGGCGTCGGTATCGGTTTTTGAAAATTAGTGGCGTCATTATCGGTTTTTGAAAATCGAGGGCGTCAGTGGCGGTTTTTTAATATAAAGTGCGTCGGTGTCGGTTTTTTAATATAAAGTGCGTCGGTATCGGTTTTTGAAAATAGAGGGCGTCAGTGTCGGTTTTTTAATATAAGGAGCGTCGTTATCGGTTTTTAAATATAGAGGGCGTCAATGTCGGTTTTTAAATATAAAGTGCGTCGGTGTCGGTTTTTTGTAAAAAAGTGCGTCGTTATCGGTTTTTGAAAATAGAGGGCGCCGGTGTCAGTTTTTGAAAATTAGTGGCGTCGTAATCGGTTTTTGAAAATAGAGTGCGTCAATGTCGGTTTTTTAATATAAAGTGCGTCGGTGTCAGTTTTTTGTTAAAAAGTGCGTCGGTGACGGTTTTTGAAAATTTGTGGCATCGTTATCGGTTTTTGAAAATAGAGGGAGTCGGTGTCGGTTTTTTAAAATTAGTGGCGTCGTTATCGGTTTTTGAAAATAGAGGGCGTCAATGTCGGTTTTTTAATATAAGGAGCGTCGTTATCGGTTTTTGAAAATAGAGGGCGTCGGTGTCGGTTTTTTAATAAAATGTGCGTCGGTATCGGTTTTTGAAAATAGAGGGCATCAGTGTCGGTTTTTTATATAAAGTGCGTCGGTATCGGTTTTTGAAAATTAGTGGCGTCAGTGTCGGTTTTTTAATATAAAGTGCGTCGGTATCGGTTTTTGAAAATAGAGGGCGTAAGTGTCGGTTTTTTAATATAAGGAGCGTCGTTATCGGTTTTTAAATAGAGAGGGCGTCAATGTCGGTTTTTAAATATAAAGTGCGTCGGTGTCGGTTTTTTGTAAAATGTGCGCCGGTGACGGTTTTTGAAAATAGACAGCGTCAGTGTCGGTTTTTTAATATAAAGTGCGTCGGTGTCGGTTTCTGAAAATTAGTGGCGTCAGTATCGGTTTTTGAAAAATATAGGCGTCGTTATCGGTTTTTGAAAATAGAGGGCGTCAGTGTCGGTTTTTTAATATAAAGTGCGCCGTTGTCGGTTTTTGAAAATTAGTTGCGTCGATATCGGTTTTTGAAAATTAGTGGCGTCAGTGTCTGTTTTTTAATAAAAAGAGCGTCGTTATCGGTTTTTAAAAAAATGGAGTGCTTCGGTTACGGTTTTTGAAAATTAGTGACGTCGGTATCGGTTTTTGAAAATAGAGGGCGTCAGTGTCGGTTTTTTAATATAAAGTGCGTCGGTGTCGGTTTTTGAAAATTAGTTGCGTCGATATCGGTTTTTGAAAATAGAGGGCGACGGTGTCGGTTTTTGAAAATTAGTGGCGTCTTTATCGGTTTTTGAAAATAGACGGCGTCAGTGTCGGTTTTTTAATATAAAGTGCGTCGGTATCGGTTTTCGAAAATAGAGGGCGTCAGTGTAGGTTTTTTATATAAAGTGCGTCGGTATCGGTTTTTGAAAATTAGTGGCGTCAGTGTCGGTTTTTTTTAAATAGAGGGCGCCGGTGGCGGTTTTTTAATATAAGGAGCGTCGTTATCGGTTTTTAAATATAGAGGGCGTCAATGTCGGTTTTTAAATATAAAGAGCGTCGGTGTCGGTTTTTTGTAAAAAAGTGCGTCGTTATCGGTTTTTGAAAATAGAGGGCGTCGGTGTCGGTTTTTGAAAATTATTGGCGTCGTAATCGGTTTTTGAAAATAGAGTGCGTCAATGTCGGTTTTTTAATATAAAGTGCCTCGGTGTCGGTTTTTTGTTAAAAAGTGCGTCGGTGACGGTTTTTGAAAATTAGTGGCATCGTTATCGGTTTTTGAAAATAGAGGGAGTCAGTGTCGGTATTTTAATATAAAGTGCGTCGGTATCGGTTTTTGAAAATAGAGGGAGTCGGTGTCGGTTTTTTAAAATTAGTGGTGTCAGTTGCGGTTTTTTAATATAAACGGCGTCGGTTTCGGTTTTTTAATATAAGGAGCGTCGTTATCGGTTTTTGAAAATAGAGGGCGTCGGCGTCGGTTTTTGAAAATTAGTGGCGTCGTTATCGGTTTTTGAAAATAGAGAGCGTCAGTGTCGGTTTTTAAATATAAAGAGCGTCGTTATCGGTTTTTGAAAATAGAGGGCGTCGGTGTCGGTTTTTGTAAATTAGTGGCGTCGTAAACGGTTTTTGAAAATAGAGTGCGTCAATGTCGGTTTTTTTAATATAAAATGCGTCGGTGTCGGTTTTTTGTTAAAAAGTGCGTCGGTGACGGTTTTTGAAAATTAGTGGCATCGTTATCGGTTTTTGAAAATAGAGGGAGGCGGTGTCGGTTTTTTAAAATTAGTGGCGTCGTTATCGGTTTTTGAAAATAGAGGGCGTCAGTGTCGGTATTTTAATATAAAGTGCGTCGGTATCGGTTTTTTAGAATAGAATGAGACGGCGTCGGTTTTTTGTTAAAAAGTGCGTCGGTGACGGTTTTTGAAAATTAGTGGCATCGTTATCGGTTTTTGAAAATAGAGGGAGTTGGTGTCGGTTTTTTAAAATTAGTGGCGTCAGTGTCGGTTTTTTAATATAAACGGCGTCGGTTTCGATTTTTTCATATAAGGAGCGTCGTTATCGGTTTTTGAAAATAGAGGGAGTCGGTGTCGGTTTTTGAAAATAAGTGGCGTCGATATCGGTTTTTGAAAATAGAGGGCATCGGTGTCGGTTTTAGAAAATTAGTGGCGTCAGTGTCGGTTTTTTAAACGAAACCGACGCCGTCTATTTTCAAAAACCGATAACGACGCCACTAATTTTCAAAAACCGACACCGACGCCCTCTATTTTCAAAAACTGATATCGACGCAACTAATTTTCAAAAACCGACACCGATGCACTTAATATTAAAAAACCGACACTGACGCCCTCTATTTTCAAAAACCGATAACGACGCCACTAAATTTCAAAAACCGAAACCGACGCCCTCTATTTTTTTAAAAACCGATAACGACGCTTTTTTTATTAAAAAACCGACACTGACGCCACTGATTTTCAAAAACCGAGACCGACCCACTTTATATTAAAAATCCGACACTGACGCCACTAATTTTAAAAACCGCCACCGGCGCCCTCTAATTAAAAAAAACCGACACTGACGCCACTAATTTTCAAAAACCGATAATGACGCCACTAATTTTCAAAAACCGATACTGACGCCCTCTATTTTCAAAAACCGATACCGACGCACTTTATATTAAAAAACCGACACTGACGCCGTCTATTTTCAAAAACCGATAAAGACGCCACTAATTTTAAAAAACCGACACCGTCGCCCTATATTTTCATAACCGATATCGACGCAACTAATTTTCAAAAACCGACACCGACGCACTTTATATTAAAAAACCGACACTGACGCCCTCTATTTTCAAAAACCGATAAGGACGCCACTAATTTTCAAAAACCGATACTGACGCACTCTATTTTTTAAAAAACCGATAACGACGTTTTTTTTTATTAAAAAACCGACACACGCCACTAATTTTCAAAAACCGACACCGACCCACTTTATATTAAAAAACCGACACTGACGCCACTAATTTTCAAAAACCGATACCGACGTACTTTATATAAAAAACCGACACTTATGCCCTCTATTTTCAAAAACCGATACCGACGCACATTATATTAAAAAACCGACACCGACGCCCTCTATTTTCAAAAACCGATAACGACGCTCCTTTTATTAAAAAACCGAAAATGACGCTCTTATATTTCAAAAACCGATAAAAGCGCCACTAATTTTCAAAAACCGATATCTACGCAACTAATTTTCAAAAACCGACACCGACGCACTTTATATTAAGTAACCGACACTGACGCCGTCTATTTTCAAAAACCGATAACGACGCAACTTATTTTCAAAAACCAATACCGACGCACTTTATATAAAAAACCGACACTGATGCCCTCTATTTTCAAAAACCGATACCGACGCACTTTATATTAAAAAACCGACACTGACGCCGTCTATTTTCAAAAACCGATAACGAAGCCACTAATTTTCAAAAACCGACACCGACGCCCTCTTTTTTCAAAAACCGATATCGACGCCACCAATTTTCAAAAACCGACACCAACGCACTTTATATTAAGAAACCGACACTGACACCGTCTATTTTCAAAAACCGATAACGACGCAACTAATTTTCAAAAACCGATACCGACGCACTTTATATAAAAAACCGACACTGATGCCCTCTATTTTCAAAAACCGATACCGACGAACTTTATATTAAAAAACCGACACTGACGCCACTAATTTTCAAAAACCGATACCGACGCACTTTATATAAAAAACCGACACTGATGCCCTCTATTTTCAAAAACCGATACCGACGCACATTATATTAAAAAACCGACACCGACGCCCTCTATTCAAAAACCGATACCGACGCACATTATATTAAAAAACCGACACCGACGCCCTCTATTTTCAAAAACCGATAACGACGCTCCTTATATTAAAAAAACCGACACTGACGCCATCTATTTTCAAAAACCGATACCGACGCACTTTATATTAAAAAACCGACACTGACGCCGTCTATTTTCAAAAACCGATAAAGACGCCACTAATTTTCAAAAACCGACACCGTCGCCCTCTATTTTCAAAAACCGATATCGACGCAACTAATTTTCAAAAACCGACACCGACGCACTTTATATTAAAAAACCGACACTGACGCCCTCTATTTTCAAAAACCGATACCGACGCCACTAATTTTCAAAAACCGAAACCGAAGCACTCCATTTTTTTAAAAACCGATAACGACGCTCTTTTTATTAAAAAACAGACACTGACGCCACTAATTTTCAAAAACCGATATCGACGCAACTAATTTTCAAAAACCGACAACGGCGCACATTATATTAAAAAACTGACACTGACGCTGTCTATTTTCAAAAACCGTCTCCGACGCACATTTTACAAAAAACCGACACCGACGCACTTTATATTTAAAAACCGACATTGACGCCCTCTATATTTAAAAACCGATAACGACGCTCCTTATATTAAAAAACCGACACTGACGCCCTCTATTTTCAAAAACCGATACCGACGCCCTGTTTTTTAAAAAACCGATAACGACGTTCTTTTTTATTAAAAAACCGACACCGACGCACTTTATATTAAAAAACCGACACTAACGCCCTCTATTTTCAAAAACCGATAACGACGCCACTAATTTTCAAAAACCGACGCCGACGCTCTCTATTTTCAAAAACCGATAACGACGCTCCTTATATTAAAAAACCGAAACCGACGCCGTTTATATTAAAAAACCGCAACTGACGCCACTAATTTTCAAAAACCGATACCGACGCTCTCTATTTTTTAAAAAACCGATGACGACGGTCTTTTTTATTAAAAAACCGACACCGACGCACTTTATATTAAAAAACCGACACTGACGCCCTCTATTTTCAAAAACCGATAATGACGCCACTAATTTTCAAAAACCGATACTGACGCTCTCTATTTTTTTAAAAACCGATAACGACGTTCTTTTTTATTAAAAAACCGACACAGACGCCACTAATTTTCAAAAACCGACACCGACCCATTTTATATTAAAAAAGCCGACACTGACGCCACTAATTTTCAAAAACCGATACCGACGCACTTTATATTAAAAAACCGACACTGACGCTGTCTATTTTCAAAAACCGTCACCGACGCATATTTTACAAAAAACCGACACCGACGCACTTTATATTTAAAAACCGACATTGACGCCCTCTATATTTAAAAACCGATAACGACGCTCCTTATATTAAAAAACCGACACTGACGCCCTCTATTTTCAAAAACCGATACCGACGCACTTTATATTAAAAAACCGACACTGACGCCACTAATTTTCAAAAACCGATACCGACGCACTTTATATAAAAAACCGACACTGATGCCCTCTATTTTCAAAAACCGATACCGACGCACATTATATTAAAAAACCGACACCGACGCCCTCTATTTTCAAAAACCGATAACGACGCTCCTTATATTAAAAAACCGACACTGACGCCCTCTATTTTCAAAAACCGATAACGACGCCACTAATTTTAAAAAACCGACACTGACTCCCTCTATTTTCAAAAACCGATAACGATGCCACTAATTTTCAAAATCCGTCACCGACGCACTTTTTAACAAAAAACCGACACCGACGCACTTTATATTAAAAAACCGACACCGACGCACTTTATATTAAAAAACCGACACTGACGCCCTCGATTTTCAAAAACCGATAATGACGCCACTAATTTTGTAAAACCGATACCGACGCCCTGTTTTTTAAAAATCCGATAACGACGTTCTTTTTTATTAAAAAACCGACACCGACGCACTTTATATTAAAAAACCGACACTAACGCCCTCTATTTTCAAAAACCGATAACGACGCCACTAATTTTCAAAAACCGACGCCGACGCCCTCCATTTTCAAAAACCGATAACGACGCTCCTTATATTAAAAAACCGAAACCGACGCCGTTTATATTAAAAAACCGCAACTGACACCACTAATTTTCAAAAACCGATACCGACGCCCTCTATTTTTTAAAAAACCGATAACGACGCTCTTTTTTATTAAAAAACCGACACCGACGCACTTTATATTAAAAAACCGACACTGACGCCGTCTATTTTCAAAAACCGATAACGACGCCACTAATTTTAAAAAACCGCCACCGGCGCCCTCTATTTAAAAAAACCGACACTGGCGCCACTAATTTTCAAAAACCGATACCGACGCACTTTATATAAAAAACCTACACTGACGCCCTCTTTTTTCAAAAACCGATACCGACGCACTTTATATTAAAAAACCGACACTGACGCCGTCTATTTTCAAAAACCGATAAAGACGCCACTAATTTTCAAAAACCGACACCGTCGCCCTCTATTTTCAAAAACCGATATCGACGCAACTAATTTTCAAAAACCGACACCGACGCACTTTATATTAAAAAACCGACACTGACGCCCTCTATTTTCAAAAACCTATACCGACGCCACTAATTTTCAAAAACCGAAACCGAAGCACTCCATTTTTTTAAAAACCGATAACGACGCTCTTTTTATTAAAAAACAGACACTGACGCCGTCTATTTTCAAAAACCGATAACGACGCAACTTATTTTCAAAAACCGAAACCGAAGCACTCCATTTTTTTAAAAACCGATAACGACGCTCTTTTTATTAAAAAACAGACACTGACGCCGTCTATTTTCAAAAACCGATAACGACGCAACTTATTTTCAAAAACCAATACCGACGCACTTTATATAAAAAACCGACACTGATGCCCTCTATTTTCAAAAACCGATACCGACGCACTTTATATTAAAAAACCGACACTGACGCCGTCTATTTTCAAAAACCGATAACGAAGCCACTAATTTTCAAAAACCGACACCGACGCCCTCTATTTTCAAAAACCGATATCGACGCCACCAATTTTCAAAAACCGACACCAACGCACTTTATATTAAGAAACCGACACTGACACCGTCTATTTTCAAAAACCGATAACGACGCAACTAATTTTCAAAAACCGATACCGACGCACTTTATATAAAAAACCGACACTGATGCCCTCTATTTTCAAAAACCGATACCGACGAACTTTATATTAAAAAACCGACACTGACGCCACTAATTTTCAAAAACCGATACCGACGCACTTTATATAAAAAACCGACACTGATGCCCTCTATTTTCAAAAACCGATACCGACGCACATTATATTAAAAAACCGACACCGACGCCCTCTATTCAAAAACCGATACCGACGCACATTATATTAAAAAACCGACACCGACGCCCTCTATTTTCAAAAACCGATAACGACGCTCCTTATATTAAAAAAAACCGACACTGACGCCCTCTATTTTCAAAAACCGATACCGACGCACTTTATATTAAAAAACCGACACTGACGCCGTCTATTTTCAAAAACCGATAAAGACGCCACTAATTTTCAAAAACCGACACCGTCGCCCTCTATTTTCAAAAACCGATATCGACGCAACTAATTTTCAAAAACCGACACCGACGCACTTTATATTAAAAAACCGACACTGACGCCCTCTATTCAAAAACCGATACCGACGCACATTATATTAAAAAACCGACACCGACGCCCTCTATTTTCAAAAACCGATAACGACGCTCCTTATATTAAAAAAACCGACACTGACGCCATCTATTTTCAAAAACCGATACCGACGCACTTTATATTAAAAAACCGACACTGACGCCCTCTATTTTCAAAAACCGATACCGACGCCACTAATTTTCAAAAACCGATAACGACGCAACTTATTTTCAAAAACCAATACCGACGCACTTTATATAAAAAACCGACACTGATGCCCTCTATTTTCAAAAACCGATACCGACGCACTTTATATTAAAAAACCGACACTGACGCCGTCTATTTTCAAAAACCGATAACGAAGCCACTAATTTTCAAAAACCGACACCGACGCCCTCTATTTTCAAAAACCGATATCGACGCCACCAATTTTCAAAAACCGACACCAACGCACTTTATATTAAGAAACCGACACTGACACCGTCTATTTTCAAAAACCGATAACGACGCAACTAATTTTCAAAAACCGATACCGACGCACTTTATATAAAAAACCGACACTGATGCCCTCTATTTTCAAAAACCGATACCGACGAACTTTATATTAAAAAACCGACACTGACGCCACTAATTTTCAAAAACCGATACCGACGCACTTTATATAAAAAACCGACACTGATGCCCTCTATTTTCAAAAACCGATACCGACGCACATTATATTAAAAAACCGACACCGACGCCCTCTATTCAAAAACCGATACCGACGCACATTATATTAAAAAACCGACACCGACGCCCTCTATTTTCAAAAACCGATAACGACGCTCCTTATATTAAAAAAAACCGACACTGACGCCCTCTATTTTCAAAAACCGATACCGACGCACTTTATATTAAAAAACCGACACTGACGCCGTCTATTTTCAAAAACCGATAAAGACGCCACTAATTTTCAAAAACCGACACCGTCGCCCTCTATTTTCAAAAACCGATATCGACGCAACTAATTTTCAAAAACCGACACCGACGCACTTTATATTAAAAAACCGACACTGACGCCCTCTATTCAAAAACCGATACCGACGCACATTATATTAAAAAACCGACACCGACGCCCTCTATTTTCAAAAACCGATAACGACGCTCCTTATATTAAAAAAACCGACACTGACGCCATCTATTTTCAAAAACCGATACCGACGCACTTTATATTAAAAAACCGACACTGACGCCGTCTATTTTCAAAAACCGATAAAGACGCCACTAATTTTCAAAAACCGACACCGTCGCCCTCTATTTTCAAAAACCGATATCGACGCAACTAATTTTCAAAAACCGACACCGACGCACTTTATATTAAAAAACCGACACTGACGCCCTCTATTTTCAAAAACCGATACCGACGCCACTAATTTTCAAAAACCGAAACCGAAGCACTCCATTTTTTTAAAAACCGATAACGACGCTCTTTTTATTAAAAAACAGACACTGACGCCACTAATTTTCAAAAACCGATATCGACGCAACTAATTTTCAAAAACCGACAACGGCGCACATTATATTAAAAAACTGACACTGACGCTGTCTATTTTCAAAAACCGTCACCGACGCACATTTTACAAAAAACCGACACCGACGCACTTTATATTTAAAAACCGACATTGACGCCCTCTATATTTAAAAACCGATAACGACGCTCCTTATATTAAAAAACCGACACTGACGCCCTCTATTTTCAAAAACCGATACCGACGCACTTTATATTAAAAAACCGACACTGACGCCACTAATTTTCAAAAACCGATACCGACGCACTTTATATAAAAAACCGACACTGATGCCCTCTATTTTCAAAAACCGATACCGACGCACATTATATTAAAAAACCGACACCGACGCCCTCTATTTTCAAAAACCGATAACGACGCTCCTTATATTAAAAAACCGACACTGACGCCCTCTATTTTCAAAAACCGATAACGACGCCACTAATTTTAAAAAACCGACACTGACTCCCTCTATTTTCAAAAACCGATAACGATGCCACTAATTTTCAAAATCCGTCACCGACGCACTTTTTAACAAAAAACCGACACCGACGCACTTTATATTAAAAAACCGACACTGACGCCCTCGATTTTCAAAAACCGATAATGACGCCACTAATTTTCAAAAACCGATACCGACGCCCTGTTTTTTAAAAAACCGATAACGACGTTCTTTTTTATTAAAAAACCGACACCGACGCACTTTATATTAAAAAACCGACACTAACGCCCTCTATTTTCAAAAACCGATAACGACGCCACTAATTTTCAAAAACCGACGCCGACGCTCTCTATTTTCAAAAACCGATAACGACGCTCCTTATATTAAAAAACCGAAACCGACGCCGTTTATATTAAAAAACCGCAACTGACGCCACTAATTTTCAAAAACCGATACCGACGCTCTCTATTTTTTAAAAAACCGATAACGACGGTCTTTTTTATTAAAAAACCGACACCGACGCACTTTATATTAAAAAACCGACACTGACGCCCTCTATTTTCAAAAACCGATAATGACGCCACTAATTTTCAAAAACCGATACTGACGCTCTCTATTTTTTTAAAAACCGATAACGACGTTCTTTTTTATTAAAAAACCGACACAGACGCCACTAATTTTCAAAAACCGACACCGACCCATTTTATATTAAAAAAGCCGACACTGACGCCACTAATTTTCAAAAACCGATACCGACGCACTTTATATTAAAAAACCGACACTGACGCTGTCTATTTTCAAAAACCGTCACCGACGCATATTTTACAAAAAACCGACACCGACGCACTTTATATTTAAAAACCGACATTGACGCCCTCTATATTTAAAAACCGATAACGACGCTCCTTATATTAAAAAACCGACACTGACGCCCTCTATTTTCAAAAACCGATACCGACGCACTTTATATTAAAAAACCGACACTGACGCCACTAATTTTCAAAAACCGATACCGACGCACTTTATATAAAAAACCGACACTGATGCCCTCTATTTTCAAAAACCGATACCGACGCACATTATATTAAAAAACCGACACCGACGCCCTCTATTTTCAAAAACCGATAACGACGCTCCTTATATTAAAAAACCGACACTGACGCCCTCTATTTTCAAAAACCGATAACGACGCCACTAATTTTAAAAAACCGACACTGACTCCCTCTATTTTCAAAAACCGATAACGATGCCACTAATTTTCAAAATCCGTCACCGACGCACTTTTTAACAAAAAACCGACACCGACGCACTTTATATTAAAAAACCGACACCGACGCACTTTATATTAAAAAACCGACACTGACGCCCTCGATTTTCAAAAACCGATAATGACGCCACTAATTTTGTAAAACCGATACC
The DNA here is from genome assembly GCA_947562105.1 of Shargacucullia verbasci. Classification (NCBI taxonomy): domain Eukaryota; kingdom Metazoa; phylum Arthropoda; class Insecta; order Lepidoptera; family Noctuidae; genus Shargacucullia; species Shargacucullia verbasci. The sequence goes on along the minus strand of OX387292.1, from coordinate 14,371,132 downwards.
GACGCCCTGTTTTTTAAAAATCCGATAACGACGTTCTTTTTTATTAAAAAACCAACACCGACGCACTTTATATTAAAAAACCGACACTAACGCCCTCTATTTTCAAAAACCGATAACGACGCCACTAATTTTCAAAAACCGACGCCGACGCCCTCTATTTTCAAAAACCGATAACGACGCTCCTTATATTAAAAAACCGAAACCGACGCCGTTTATATTAAAAAACCGCAACTGACACCACTAATTTTCAAAAACCGATACCGACGCCCTCTATTTTTTAAAAAACCGATAACGACGCTCTTTTTTATTAAAAAACCGACACCGACGCACTTTATATTAAAAAACCGACACTGACGCCGTCTATTTTCAAAAACCGATAACGACGCCACTAATTTTAAAAAACCGCCACCGGCGCCCTCTATTTAAAAAAACCGACACTGGCGCCACTAATTTTCAAAAACCGATACCGACGCACTTTATATAAAAAACCTACACTGACGCCCTCTTTTTTCAAAAACCGATACCGACGCACTTTATATTAAAAAACCGACACTGACGCCGTCTATTTTCAAAAACCGATAAAGACGCCACTAATTTTCAAAAACCGACACCGTCGCCCTCTATTTTCAAAAACCGATATCGACGCAACTAATTTTCAAAAACCGACACCGACGCACTTTATATTAAAAAACCGACACTGACGCCCTCTATTTTCAAAAACCTATACCGACGCCACTAATTTTCAAAAACCGAAACCGAAGCACTCCATTTTTTTAAAAACCGATAACGACGCTCTTTTTATTAAAAAACAGACACTGACGCCACTAATATTCAAAAACCGATATCGACGCAACTAATTTTCAAAAACCAACAACGGCGCACTTTATATTAAAAAACCGACACTGACGCCCTCTATTTTCAAAAACCGATAAGGACGCCTCTAATTTTCAAAAACCGATACTGACGCCACTAATTTTCAAAAACCGACACTGACGCACTTGATATTAAAAAACCGATAACGACGCTCCTTATATTAAAAAACCGACACTGACGCCCTCTATTTTCAAAAACCGACACCGACGCACTTTATATTAAGAAACCGACACTTACGCCGTCTATTTTCAAAAACCGATAACGACGCAACTAATTTTCAAAAACCGATACCGACGCACTTTATATAAAAAACCGACACTGATGCCCTCTATTTTCAAAAACCGATACCGACGCAATTTATATTAAAAAACCGACACTGACGCCGTCTATTTTCAAAAACCGTTAACGACGCCACTAATTTTCAAAAACCGACACTGACGCCCTCTATTTTCAAAAACCGATAGCGACGCAACTTATTTTCAAAAACCGACACCGACGCACTTTATATTAAAAAACCGACACTGACGCCCTCTATTTTCAAAAACCTATACCGACGCCACTAATTTTCAAAAACCGAAACCGAAGCACTCCATTTTTTTAAAAACCGATAACGACGCTCTTTTTATTAAAAAACAGACACTGACGCCGTCTATTTTCAAAAACCGATAACGACGCAACTTATTTTCAAAAACCGAAACCGAAGCACTCCATTTTTTTAAAAACCGATAACGACGCTCTTTTTATTAAAAAACAGACACTGACGCCGTCTATTTTCAAAAACCGATAACGACGCAACTTATTTTCAAAAACCAATACCGACGCACTTTATATAAAAAACCGACACTGATGCCCTCTATTTTCAAAAACCGATACCGACGCACTTTATATTAAAAAACCGACACTGACGCCGTCTATTTTCAAAAACCGATAACGAAGCCACTAATTTTCAAAAACCGACACCGACGCCCTCTATTTTCAAAAACCGATATCGACGCCACCAATTTTCAAAAACCGACACCAACGCACTTTATATTAAGAAACCGACACTGACACCGTCTATTTTCAAAAACCGATAACGACGCAACTAATTTTCAAAAACCGATACCGACGCACTTTATATAAAAAACCGACACTGATGCCCTCTATTTTCAAAAACCGATACCGACGAACTTTATATTAAAAAACCGACACTGACGCCACTAATTTTCAAAAACCGATACCGACGCACTTTATATAAAAAACCGACACTGATGCCCTCTATTTTCAAAAACCGATACCGACGCACATTATATTAAAAAACCGACACCGACGCCCTCTATTCAAAAACCGATACCGACGCACATTATATTAAAAAACCGACACCGACGCCCTCTATTTTCAAAAACCGATAACGACGCTCCTTATATTAAAAAAAACCGACACTGACGCCCTCTATTTTCAAAAACCGATACCGACGCACTTTATATTAAAAAACCGACACTGACGCCGTCTATTTTCAAAAACCGATAAAGACGCCACTAATTTTCAAAAACCGACACCGTCGCCCTCTATTTTCAAAAACCGATATCGACGCAACTAATTTTCAAAAACCGACACCGACGCACTTTATATTAAAAAACCGACACTGACGCCCTCTATTCAAAAACCGATACCGACGCACATTATATTAAAAAACCGACACCGACGCCCTCTATTTTCAAAAACCGATAACGACGCTCCTTATATTAAAAAAACCGACACTGACGCCATCTATTTTCAAAAACCGATACCGACGCACTTTATATTAAAAAACCGACACTGACGCCGTCTATTTTCAAAAACCGATAAAGACGCCACTAATTTTCAAAAACCGACACCGTCGCCCTCTATTTTCAAAAACCGATATCGACGCAACTAATTTTCAAAAACCGACACCGACGCACTTTATATTAAAAAACCGACACTGACGCCCTCTATTTTCAAAAACCGATACCGACGCCACTAATTTTCAAAAACCGAAACCGAAGCACTCCATTGTTTTAAAAACCGATAACGACGCTCTTTTTATTAAAAAACAGACACTGACGCCACTAATTTTCAAAAACCGATATCGACGCAACTAATTTTCAAAAACCGACAACGGCGCACATTATATTAAAAAACTGACACTGACGCTGTCTATTTTCAAAAACCGTCACCGACGCACATTTTACAAAAAACCGACACCGACGCACTTTATATTTAAAAACCGACATTGACGCCCTCTATATTTAAAAACCGATAACGACGCTCCTTATATTAAAAAACCGACACTGACGCCCTCTATTTTCAAAAACCGATACCGACGCACTTTATATTAAAAAACCGACACTGACGCCACTAATTTTCAAAAACCGATACCGACGCACTTTATATAAAAAACCGACACTGATGCCCTCTATTTTCAAAAACCGATACCGACGCACATTATATTAAAAAACCGACACCGACGCCCTCTATTTTCAAAAACCGATAACGACGCTCCTTATATTAAAAAACCGACACTGACGCCCTCTATTTTCAAAAACCGATAACGACGCCACTAATTTTAAAAAACCGACACTGACTCCCTCTATTTTCAAAAACCGATAACGATGCCACTAATTTTCAAAATCCGTCACCGACGCACTTTTTAACAAAAAACCGACACCGACGCACTTTATATTAAAAAACCGACACTGACGCCCTCGATTTTCAAAAACCGATAATGACGCCACTAATTTTCAAAAACCGATACCGACGCCCTGTTTTTTAAAAAACCGATAACGACGTTCTTTTTTATTAAAAAACCGACACCGACGCACTTTATATTAAAAAACCGACACTAACGCCCTCTATTTTCAAAAACCGATAACGACGCCACTAATTTTCAAAAACCGACGCCGACGCTCTCTATTTTCAAAAACCGATAACGACGCTCCTTATATTAAAAAACCGAAACCGACGCCGTTTATATTAAAAAACCGCAACTGACGCCACTAATTTTCAAAAACCGATACCGACGCTCTCTATTTTTTAAAAAACCGATAACGACGGTCTTTTTTATTAAAAAACCGACACCGACGCACTTTATATTAAAAAACCGACACTGACGCCCTCTATTTTCAAAAACCGATAATGACGCCACTAATTTTCAAAAACCGATACTGACGCTCTCTATTTTTTTAAAAACCGATAACGACGTTCTTTTTTATTAAAAAACCGACACAGACGCCACTAATTTTCAAAAACCGACACCGACCCATTTTATATTAAAAAAGCCGACACTGACGCCACTAATTTTCAAAAACCGATACCGACGCACTTTATATTAAAAAACCGACACTGACGCTGTCTATTTTCAAAAACCGTCACCGACGCATATTTTACAAAAAACCGACACCGACGCACTTTATATTTAAAAACCGACATTGACGCCCTCTATATTTAAAAACCGATAACGACGCTCCTTATATTAAAAAACCGACACTGACGCCCTCTATTTTCAAAAACCGATACCGACGCACTTTATATTAAAAAACCGACACTGACGCCACTAATTTTCAAAAACCGATACCGACGCACTTTATATAAAAAACCGACACTGATGCCCTCTATTTTCAAAAACCGATACCGACGCACATTATATTAAAAAACCGACACCGACGCCCTCTATTTTCAAAAACCGATAACGACGCTCCTTATATTAAAAAACCGACACTGACGCCCTCTATTTTCAAAAACCGATAACGACGCCACTAATTTTAAAAAACCGACACTGACTCCCTCTATTTTCAAAAACCGATAACGATGCCACTAATTTTCAAAATCCGTCACCGACGCACTTTTTAACAAAAAACCGACACCGACGCACTTTATATTAAAAAACCGACACCGACGCACTTTATATTAAAAAACCGACACTGACGCCCTCGATTTTCAAAAACCGATAATGACGCCACTAATTTTGTAAAACCGATACCGACGCCCTGTTTTTTAAAAATCCGATAACGACGTTCTTTTTTATTAAAAAACCAACACCGACGCACTTTATATTAAAAAACCGACACTAACGCCCTCTATTTTCAAAAACCGATAACGACGCCACTAATTTTCAAAAACCGACGCCGACGCCCTCTATTTTCAAAAACCGATAACGACGCTCCTTATATTAAAAAACCGAAACCGACGCCGTTTATATTAAAAAACCGCAACTGACACCACTAATTTTCAAAAACCGATACCGACGCCCTCTATTTTTTAAAAAACCGATAACGACGCTCTTTTTTATTAAAAAACCGACACCGACGCACTTTATATTAAAAAACCGACACTGACGCCGTCTATTTTCAAAAACCGATAACGACGCCACTAATTTTAAAAAACCGCCACCGGCGCCCTCTATTTAAAAAAACCGACACTGGCGCCACTAATTTTCAAAAACCGATACCGACGCACTTTATATAAAAAACCTACACTGACGCCCTCTTTTTTCAAAAACCGATACCGACGCACTTTATATTAAAAAACCGACACTGACGCCGTCTATTTTCAAAAACCGATAAAGACGCCACTAATTTTCAAAAACCGACACCGTCGCCCTCTATTTTCAAAAACCGATATCGACGCAACTAATTTTCAAAAACCGACACCGACGCACTTTATATTAAAAAACCGACACTGACGCCCTCTATTTTCAAAAACCTATACCGACGCCACTAATTTTCAAAAACCGAAACCGAAGCACTCCATTTTTTTAAAAACCGATAACGACGCTCTTTTTATTAAAAAACAGACACTGACGCCACTAATATTCAAAAACCGATATCGACGCAACTAATTTTCAAAAACCAACAACGGCGCACTTTATATTAAAAAACCGACACTGACGCCCTCTATTTTCAAAAACCGATAAGGACGCCTCTAATTTTCAAAAACCGATACTGACGCCACTAATTTTCAAAAACCGACACTGACGCACTTGATATTAAAAAACCGATAACGACGCTCCTTATATTAAAAAACCGACACTGACGCCCTCTATTTTCAAAAACCGACACCGACGCACTTTATATTAAGAAACCGACACTTACGCCGTCTATTTTCAAAAACCGATAACGACGCAACTAATTTTCAAAAACCGATACCGACGCACTTTATATAAAAAACCGACACTGATGCCCTCTATTTTCAAAAACCGATACCGACGCAATTTATATTAAAAAACCGACACTGACGCCGTCTATTTTCAAAAACCGTTAACGACGCCACTAATTTTCAAAAACCGACACTGACGCCCTCTATTTTCAAAAACCGATAGCGACGCAACTTATTTTCAAAAACCGACACCGACGCACTTAATATTAAAAAACCGATACTGACGCCCTCTATTTTCAAAAACCGATAACGACGCCACTAATTTTCAAAAACCGAAACCGACGCCCTCTATTTTTTAAAAAACCGATAACGACGCTTTTTTTATTAAAAAACCGACACTGACGCCACTAATTTTCAAAAACCGAGACCGAGCCACTTTATATTAAAAAACCGACACTGACGCCACTAATTTTATAAAACCGATACCGACGCCCTCTATTTTCAAAAACCGATATCGACGCCACTAATTTTCAAAAACCGACACCGACGCACTTTATATTAAAAAACCGACACTGACGCCGTCTATTTTGAAGAACCGATAACGACGCCACTAATTTTAAAAAACCGCCACCGGCGCCCTCTATTTAAAAAAAACCGACACTGACGCCACTAATTTTCAAAAACCGATACCGACGCACTTTATATAAAAAACCTACACTGACGCCCTCTATTTTCAAAAACCAATACCGACGCACTTTATATTAAAAAACCGACACTGACGCCGTCTATTTTCAAAAACCGATAAAGTCGCCACTAATTTTCAAAAACCGATACTGACGCACTCTTTTTTTTAAAAAACCGATAACGACGTTCTTTTTTATTAAAAAACCGACACAGACGCCACTAATTTTCAAAAACCGACACCGACCCATTGTATATTAAAAAAGCCGACACTGACGCCACTAATTTTCAAAAACCGATACCGACGCACTTTATATTAAAAAACCGACACTGACGCCGTCTATTTTCAAAAACCGATAACGACGCCACTAATTTTCAAAAACCGACACCGACGCCCTCTATTTTCAAAAACCGATATCGACGCCACTAATTTTCAAAAACCAACACCGACGCACTTTATATTAAGAAACCGACACTGACGCCGTCTATTTTTAAAAACCGATAACGACGCAACTAATTTTCAAAAACCGATACCGACGCACTTTATATAAAAAACCGACACTGATGCCCTCTATTTTCAAAAACCGATACCAACGCTCTTTATATTAAAAAACCGACACTGACGCCGTCTATTTTCAAAAACCGATAACGACGCCACTAATTTTCAAAAACCGACACTGACGCCACTAATTTTCAAAAACCGAGACCGAGCCACTTTATATTAAAAAACCGACACTAACGCCACTAATTTTATAAAACCGACACCGACGCCCTCTATTTTCAAAAACCGATATCGACGCCACTAATTTTCAACAACCGACACCGACGCACTTTATATTAAAAAACCGACACTGACGCCGTCTATTTTCAAAAACCGATAACGACGCCACTAATTTTAAAAAACCGCCACTGGCGCCCTCTATTTAAAAAAAACCGACACTGACGCCACTAATTTTCAAAAACCGATACCGACGCACTTTATATAAAAAACCTACACTGACGCCCTCTATTTTCAAAAACCGATACCGACGCACTTTATATTAAAAAACCGACACTGACGCCCTCTATTTTCAAAAACCGATACCGACGCCACTAATTTTCAAAAACCGAAACCGAAGCACTCCATTTTTTTAAAAACCGATAACGACGCTCTTTTTAATAAAAAACAGACACTGACGCCACTAATTTTCAAAAACCGATATCGACGCAACTAATTTTCAAAAACCGACAACGGCGCACTTTATATTAAAAAACCGACACTGACGCCCTCTATTTTCAAAAACCGATAACGACGCCTCTAATTTTCAAAAACCGATACTGACGCCACTAATTTTCAAAAACCGACACCGACGCACTTTATATTAAAAAACCGACACTGACGCTGTCTATTTTCAAAAACCGTCACCGACGCACATTTTACAAAAAACCGACACCGACGCACTTTATATTTAAAAACCGATAACGACGCTCCTTATATTAAAAAACCGACACTGACGCCCTCTATTTTCAAAAACCGATAATGACGCCACTAATTTTCAAAAACCGATACTGACGCACTCTATTTTTTAAAAAACCGATAACGACGTTCTTTTTTATTAAAAAACCGACACAGACGCCACTAATTTTCAAAAACCGACACCGACCCACTTTATATTAAAAAACCGACACTGACGCCACTAATTTTCAAAAACCGATACCGACGCACTTTATATAAAAAACCGACACTGATGCCCTCTATTTTCAAAAACCGATACCGACGCACATTATATTAAAAAACCGACACCAACGCCCTCTATTTTCAAAAACCGATAACGACGCTCCTTATATTAAAAAACCGACACTGACGCCCTCTATTTTCAAAAACCGATAACGACGCCACTAATTTTAAAAAACCGACACCGACTCCCTCTATTTTCAAAAACCGATAACGATGCCACTAATTTTCAAAAACCGTCACCGACGCACTTTTTAACAAAAAACCGACACCGACGCACTTTATATTAAAAAACCGACATTGACGCACTCTATTTTCAAAAACCGATTACGACGCCTCTAATTTTCAAAAACCGATACTGACGCCACTAATTTTCAAAAACCGACACCGACGCACTTTATATTAAAAAACCGACACTGACGCTGTCTATTTTCAAAAACCGTCACCGACGCACATTTTACAAAAAATCGACACCGACGCACTTTATATTTAAAAACCGACATTGACGCCCTCTATATTTAAAAACCGATAACGACGCTCCTTATATTAAAAAACCGACACTGACGCCCTCTATTTTCAAAAACCGATACCGACGCACTTTATATTAAAAAACCGACACTGACGCCACTAATTTTCAAAAACCGATACCGACGCACTTTATATAAAAAACCGACACTGATGCCCTCTATTTTCAAAAACCGATACCGACGCACATTATATTAAAAAAACGACACCGACGCCCTCTATTTTCAAAAACCGATAACGACGCTCCTTATATTAAAAAACCTACACTGACGCCCTCTATTTTCAAAAACCGATACCGACGCACTTTATATTAAAAAACCGACACTGACGCCGTCTATTTTCAAAAACCGATAAAGACGCCACTAATTTTCAAAAACCGACACCGTCGCCCTCTATTTTCAAAAACCGATAACGATGCCACTAATTTTCAAAAACCGTCACCGACGCACTTTTTAACAAAAAACCGACACCGACGCACTTTATATTAAAAAACCGACATTGACGCACTCTATTTTCAAAAACCGATTACGACGCCACTAATTTTCAAAAACCGACACCGACGCCCTCTATTTTCAAAAACCGATAACGACGCACTTTTTTACAAAAACCCGACACCGACGCACTTTATATTTAAAAACCGACATTGACGCCCTCTATATTTAAAAACCGATAACGACGCTCCTTATATTAAAAACCGACACTGACGCCCTCTATTTGCAAAAACCGATACCGACGCACTTTATATTAAAAAACCGACACCGACGCACTTTATATTAAAAAACCGACACTGACGCCCTCGATTTTCAAAAACCGATAATGACGCCACTAATTTTCAAAAACCGATACCGACGCCCTGTTTTTTAAAAAACCGATAACGACGTTCTTTTTTATTAAAAAACCGACACCGACGCACTTTATATTAAAAAACCGACACTGACGCCCTCTATTTTCAAAAACCGATAACGACGCCACTAATTTTCAAAAACCGACGCCGACGCCCTCTATTTTCAAAAACCGATAACGACGCTCCTTATATTAAAAAACCGAAACCGACGCCGTTTATATTAAAAAACCGCAACTGACGCCACTAATTTTCAAAAACCGATACCGACGCCCTCTATTTTTTAAAAAACCGATAACGACGCTCTTTTTTATTAAAAAACCGACACCGACGCACTTTATATTAAAAAACCGACACTGACGCCCTCTATTTTCAAAAACCGATAATGACGCCACTAATTTTCAAAAACCGACACTGACGCACTCTATTTTTTAAAAAACCGATAACGACGTTCTTTTTTATTAAAAAACCGACACAGACGCCACTAATTTTCAAAAACCGACACCGACCCATTTTATATTAAAAAAGCCGACACTGACGCCACTAATTTTCAAAAACCGATACCGACGCACTTTATATTAAAAAACCGACACTGACGCCCTCTATTTTCAAAAACCGATAACGACGCTCCTTATATTAAAAAACCGAAACCGACGCCGTTTATATTAAAAAACCGCAACTGACGCCACTAATTTTCAAAAACCGATACCGACGCCCTCTATTCTAAAAAACCGATAACGACGCTCTTTTTTATTAAAAAACCGACACCGACGCACTTTATATTAAAAAACCGACACCGACGCCCTCTATTTTCAAAAACCGATATCGACGCCACTAATTTTCAAAAACCGACACCGACGCACTTTATATTAAAAAACCGACACTGACGTCGTCTATTTTCAAAAACCGATAACGACGCCACTAATTTTAAAAAACCGCCACCGGCGCCCTCTATTTAAAAAAAACCGACACTGACGCCACTAATTTTCAAAAACCGATACCGACGCACTTTATATAAAAAACCTACACTGACGCCCTCTATTTTCAAAAACCGATACCGACGCACTTTATATTAAAAAACCGACACTGACGCCGTCTATTTTCAAAAACCGATAAAGACGCCACTAATTTTCAAAAACCGACACCGTCGCCCTCTATTTTCAAAAACCGATATCGACGCAACTAATTTTCAAAAACCGACACCGACGCACTTTATATTAAAAAACCGACACTGACGCCCTCTATTTTCAAAAACCGATACCGACGCCACTAATTTTCAAAAACCGAAACCGAAGCACTCCATTTTTTTAAAAACCGATAACGACTCTCTTTTTATTAAAAAACAGACACTGACGCCACTAATTTTCAAAAACCGATATCGACGCAACTAATTTTCAAAAACCGACAACGGCGCACTTTATATTAAAAAACCGACACTGACGCCCTCTATTTTCAAAAACCGATAACGACGCCTCTAATTTTCAAAAACCGATACTGACGCCACTAATTTTCAAAAACCGACACTGACGCACATTATATTAAAAAACCGACACTGACGCTGTCTATTTTCAAAAACCGTCACCGACGCACATTTTACAAAAAACCGACACCGACGCACTTTATATTTAAAAACCGACATTGACGCCCTCTATATTTAAAAACCGATAACGACGCTCCTTATATTAAAAAACCGACACTGACGCCCTCTATTTTCAAAAACCGATAATGACGCCACTAATTTTCAAAAACCGATACTGACGCACTCTATTTTTTAAAAAACCGATAACGACGTTCTTTTTTATTAAAAAACCGACACAGACGCCACTAATTTTCAAAAACCGACACCGACCCACTTTATATTAAAAAACCGACACTGACGCCACTAATTTTCAAAAACCGATACCGACGCACTTTATATTAAGAAACCGACACTGACGCCGTCTATTTTCAAAAACCGATAACGACGCAACTAATTTTCAAAAACCGACACCGACCCACTTTATATTAAAAAACCGACACTGACGCCACTAATTTTCAAAAACCGATACCGACGCACTTTATATTAAGAAACCGACACTGACGCCGTCTATTTTCAAAAACCGATAACGACGCAACTAATTTTCAAAAACCGACACCGACGCACTTTATATTAAAAAACCGACACTGACGCCCTCTATTTTCAAAAACCGATACCGACGCCACTAATTTTCAAAAACCGAAACCGAAGCACTCCATTTTTTTAAAAACCGATAACGACTCTCTTTTTATTAAAAAACAGACACTGACGCCACTAATTTTCAAAAACCGATATCGACGCAACTAATTTTCAAAAACCGACAACGGCGCACTTTATATTAAAAAACCGACACTGACGCCCTCTATTTTCAAAAACCGATAACGACGCCTCTAATTTTCAAAAACCGATACTGACGCCACTAATTTTCAAAAACCGACACTGACGCACATTATATTAAAAAACCGACACTGACGCTGTCTATTTTCAAAAACCGTCACCGACGCACATTTTACAAAAAACCGACACCGACGCACTTTATATTTAAAAACCGACATTGACGCCCTCTATATTTAAAAACCGATAACGACGCTCCTTATATTAAAAAACCGACACTGACGCCCTCTATTTTCAAAAACCGATAATGACGCCACTAATTTTCAAAAACCGATACTGACGCACTCTATTTTTTAAAAAACCGATAACGACGTTCTTTTTTATTAAAAAACCGACACAGACGCCACTAATTTTCAAAAACCGACACCGACCCACTTTATATTAAAAAACCGACACTGACGCCACTAATTTTCAAAAACCGATACCGACGCACTTTATATTAAGAAACCGACACTGACGCCGTCTATTTTCAAAAACCGATAACGACGCAACTAATTTTCAAAAACCGATACCGACGCACTTTATATAAAAAACCGACACTGATGCCCTCTATTTTCAAAAACCGATACCGACGCACTTTATATTAAAAAACCGACACTGACGCCGTCTATTTTCAAAAACCGTTAACGACGCCACTAATTTTCAAAAACCGACACTGACGCCCTCTATTTTCAAAAACCGATAGCGACGCAACTTATTTTCAACAACCGACACCGACGCACTTTATATTAAAAAACCGACACTGACGCCGTCTATTTTCAAAAACCGATAACGACGCCACTAATTTTAAAAAACCGCCACTGGCGCCCTCTATTTAAAAAAAACCGACACTGACGCCACTAATTTTCAAAAACCGATACCGACGCACTTTATATAAAAAACCTACACTGACGCCCGCTATTTTCAAAAACCGATACCGACGCACTTTATATTAAAAAACCGACACTGACGCCGTCTATTTTCAAAAACCGATAAAGACGCCACTAATTTTCAAAAACCGACACCGTCGCCCTCTATTTTCAAAAACCGATATCGACGCAACTAATTTTCAAAAACCGACACCGACGCACTTTATATTAAAAAACCGACACTGACGCCCTCTTTTTTCAAAAACCGATACCGACGCCACTAATTTTCAAAAACCGAAACCAAAGCACTCCATTTTTTTAAAAACCGATAACGACGCTCTTTTTAATAAAAAACAGACACTGACGCCACTAATTTTCAAAAACCGATATCGACACAACTAATTTTCAAAAACCGACAACGGCGCACTTTATATTAAAAAACCGACACTGACGCCCTCTATTTTCAAAAACCGATAACGACGCCTCTAATTTTCAAAAACCGATACTGACGCCACTAATTTTCAAAAACCGACACCGACGCACTTTATATTAAAAAACCGACACTGACGCTGTCTATTTTCAAAAACCGTCACCGACGCACATTTTACAAAAAACCGACACCGACGCACTTTATATTTAAAAACCGATAACGACGCTCCTTATATTAAAAAACCGACACTGACGCCCTCTATTTTCAAAAACCGATAATGACGCCACTAATTTTCAAAAACCGATACTGACGCACTCTATTTTTTAAAAAACCGATAGCGACGTTCTTTTTTATTAAAAAACCGACACAGACGCCACTAATTTTCAAAAACCGACACCGACCCACTTTATATTAAAAAACCGACACTGACGCCACTAATTTTCAAAAACCGATACCGACGCACTTTATATAAAAAACCGACACTGATGCCCTCTATTTTCAAAAACCGATACCGACGCACATTATATTAAAAAACCGACACCGACGCCCTCTATTTTCAAAAACCGATAACGACGCTCCTTATATTAAAAAACCGACACTGACGCCCTCTATTTTCAAAAACCGATAACGACGCCACTAATTTTAAAAAACCGACACCGACTCCCTCTATTTTCAAAAACCGATAACGATGCCACTAATTTTCAAAAACCGTCACCGACGCACTTTTTAACAAAAAACCGACACCGACGCACTTTATATTAAAAAACCGACATTGACGCACTCTATTTTCAAAAACCGATTACGACGCAACTAATTTTCAAAAACCGACAACGGCGCACTTTATATTAAAAAACCGACACTGACGCCCTCTATTTTCAAAAACCGATAACGACGCCTCTAATTTTCAAAAACCGATACTGACGCCACTAATTTTCAAAAACCGACACCGACGCACTTTATATTAAAAAACCGACACTGACGCTGTCTATTTTCAAAAACCGTCACCGACGCACATTTTACAAAAAACCAACACCGACGCACTTTATATTTAAAAACCGACATTGACGCCCTCTATATTTAAAAACCGATAACGACGCTCCTTATATTAAAAAACCGACACTGACGCCCTCTATTTTCAAAAACCGATACCGACGCACTTTATATTAAAAAACCGACACTGACGCCCTCTATTTTCAAAAACCGATACCGACGCCACTAATTTTCAAAAACCGAAACCGAAGCACTCTATTTTTTTAAAAACCGATAACGACGCTCTTTTTATTAAAAAACAGACACTGACGCCACTAATTTTCAAAAACCGATATCGACGCAACTAATTTTCAAAAACCGACAACGGCGCACTTTTTATTAAAAAACCGACACTGACGCCCTCTATATTCAAAAACCGATAACGACGCCTCTAATTTTCAAAAACCGATCCTGACGCCACTAATTTTCAAAAACCGAAACCGACCCACTTTATATAAAAAACCGACACTGATGCCCTCTATTTTCAAAAACCGATACCGACGCACATTATATTAAAAAACCGACACCGACGCCCTCTATTTTCAAAAACCGATAACGACGCACTTTATATTAAAAAACCGACACTGACGCCCTCTATTTTAAAAACCGATAACGGCGCCTCTAATTTTCAAAAACCGATACTGACGCCCTCTATTTTTAAAAACAGATAACGGCGGTATTTATATTAAAAAACCGACACTGTCGCCATTAATTTTATGAAACCGACACTGACGCCCTCTATTTTCAAAAACCGATAACGACGCCCCTAATTTTCAAAAGCAGACACCGACACCCTCTATTTTTAAAACCGTCACCGACGCCCTTTTTAATAAAAAACCGACACCGTCGCACTTAATATTAAAAAACCGACATAGACGCCCTCTATTTTCAAAAACCGATAACGACGCCACGAATTTTCAAAAACCGACACTGACGCCCTCTTTTTTCAAAAACCGATAACGACGCCACTAATTTAAAAAAGCGACACCGACGCACTTTATATTAAAAAACCGACACTGACGCCCTCTATTTTCAAAAACCGATGACAACGCCACTTATTTTCAAAAACCGACACCGGCTCACGTTATATTAAAAAACCGACACTGATGCCCTCTATTTTCAAAACCCGATAACGTCGCCGCTAATTTTCAAAAACCGACACTGACGCCGTTTATATTAACATACCGACACTGACGCCGTTTATTTTTAAAATCCAACACTGACGCCCTCTTTTTTCAAAAACCGATAACGACGCCTCTAATTTTCAAAAACCGACACCGACGCACTTTATATAAAAAAACCGACACTGATGCCCTCTATTTTCAAAAACCGATAACGACGCCACTTATTTTCAAAAACCGACACCGACGCACTTTATATTAAAAAACCGACATTGACGCCCTCTATTTTCAAAAACCGATAACGACGCCAATACTTTTCAAAAACCGACACTGACGCCCTCTATTTTCAAAAACCGTCACCGACGCACTTTGTAACAAAAAACCGACACTTACGCACTTTATATTAAAAAACCGACATTGACGCCTTCTATTTCCAAAAACCGATAACGACGCCAATAATTTTCAAAAACCAACACCGACGCCCTCTCTTTTCAAAAACCGATAACGACGCTCTTTATATTAAATACCAACACTGACGCCCTCTATTTTCAAAAACCGATAACGACGCCACTAATTTTCAAAAACCGAAACCGACGCCGTCTATATTAAAAAAACGACACTGACGCCACTAAATTTAAAAAACCGACACAAACTCCCTCTATTTTCAAAAACGGATAACGACGCCACTAATTTTCAAAAACCGACACTGACGCCGTCTATTTTCAAAAACCAATAACGACGCCACTTATCTTCAAAAACCGACACTGACGCCGTCTATTTTCAAAAACCGATAACAACGCCATTATTTTTAAAACCGCCACCGGCGCCCTCTATTTTCAAAAACCGACACCGACGCACTTTACAACAAAAAACCGACACCGACGCCCTCAATTTTCAAAAACCGATAACGACGCCCTCTATTTTCAAAAACCGACACCGACTCACTTTATATTAAAAAAAACCGACACTGACGCCCTCTATTTCCAAAAACCGATAAAGACGCCACTAATTTTCAAAAACCGACACTGACGCCGTCTATTTTCAAAAACCGATAACAACGCCACTAATTGTAAAAACCGCCACCGGCGCCCTCTATTTACAAAAACCGACACCAATGCACTTTATAACAAAAAACCGACACCGACGCCCTCAATTTTCAAAAACCGATAAAGACGCCCTCTATTTTAAAAAACCGACACCGACTCACTTTATATTAAAAAAAACCGACACTGACGCCCTCTATTTCCAAAAACCGATAAAGACGCCACTAATTTTCAAAAACCGACACTGACGCCGTCTATTTTCAAAAACCGATAACAACGCCACTAATTGTAAAAACCCCCACCGGCGCCCTCTATTTTAAAAAACCGACACTGACGCCCTCTATTTTCAAAAACCGTCACCGACGCACTTTTTAACAAAAAACCAACACTTTATATTAAAAAACCGATAACGACGCCACTAATTTTCAAAAGCCGACACCGAAGCCCTCTATTTTTAAAAACCGATATCGACGCCACTAATTTTCAAAAACCGACACTGACGGCCTCTTTTTTCAAAAACCGATAACGACGCCACTAATTTTCAAAAACCGACAATGACGCCCTCTATTTTCAAAAACCGATAACGACGCCACTAATTTTCAAAAACCGACACCGACCCACTTTATATTAAAAAACGGACACTGACGCCCTCTATTTTCAAAAACCGTCACCGACGCAATTTTTAACAAAAAACCGACACCGACGCACTTTATATTAAAAAACCGACATTGACGCCCTCTATTTCCAAAAACCGATAACGACGCCACTAATTTTCAAAAACCGACACTGACGCCCTCTATTTTAAAAAACCGATACCGACGCCCTCTATTTTCAAAAACCGATATCGACGCCTCTAATTCTCAAAAACCGACACCGGCTCACGTTATATTAAAAAACCGATACTGGCGCCACTAATTTCCAAAAACCGACAACGACGCCCTCTATTTTCAAAAACCGATATCGACGCCTCTAATTCTCAAAAACCGACACCGGCTCACGTTATATTAAAAAACCGATACTGACGCCCTCTATTTTCAAAAACCGATAACGACGCCACTAATTTTCAAAAACCGACACCAACGCCCTCTATTTTCAAAAACCGATAACGACGCTCTTTTTATTAAAAAACCGACACTGACGCCCTCTATTTTCAAAAACCGATAACGACGCCGCTAATTTTCAAAAACCGACACTGACATCCTCTATTTTCAAAAACCGTCACCGACGCACTTTTTAACAAAAAAACCTACACCGACGCACTTTATATTAAAAAACCGATAACGACGCCACTAATTTTCAAAAGCCGACACCGAAGCCCTCTATTTTTAAAAACCGATAACGACGCCACTAATTTTCAAAAACCGACACCGACCCACTTTATATTAAAAAACGGACACTGACGCCACTAATTTTTAAAAACCGACATTGACGCCCTCTCTTTTCAAAAACCGATAACGACGCCTTTTATATTAAAAAACCGACACTGACGCCCTTTATTTTCAAAAACCCATAACGACGCCACTAATTTTCAAAAGCCGACACCGACGCCCTCTATATTCAAAAACCGATATCGACGCCTCTAATTTTCAAAAACCGACGCCGACGCACTTTATATTAAAAAACCGACACTGACGCCCTCTATTTTCAAAAACCGATACCGACGCCCTTTACATTAAAAAACCGACACCGACGCCCTTAATTTTCAAAAACCGACATTGACGCCCTGTATTTTCAAAAACCGATAACGACGCCACTAGTTTTCAAAAACCGAAACCGACGCCGTTTATATTAAAAACCGACACTGACGCCACTAATTTTAAAAAACCGACACTGACGCCCTCTATTTTCAAAAACCGTTACCGACGCACTTTTTAACAAAACACCAACACCGACGCACTTTATATTAAAAAACCGACATTGACGCCCACTATTTTCAAAAACCGATAACGACGCCATTAACTTTCAAAAACCGACACCGACGCCATTAACTTTCAAAAACCGACACCGACGCCCTCTATTTTCAAAAACCGATAACGACGCTCTTTATATTAAAAAACCGACACTTGCGCCCTCTATTTTCAAAAACCGATAACGACGCCACTAATTTTCAAAAACCGAAACCGGCGCCGTTTTTGTTAAAAAACCGACACAGACGCCACTAATTTTAAAAAACCGACACCGACTCCCTCTATTTTCGAAAACCGATAACGACGCCACTAATTTTCAAAAACCGACACCGACGCCCTCTATTTTCAAAAACCGATATCGACGCCTCTAATTCTCAAAAACCGACACCGGCTCACGTTATATTAAAAAACCGATACTGACGCCATCTATTTTCAAAAACCGATAACGACGCCACTAATTTTCAAAAACCGACACCAACGCCCTCTATTTTCAAAAACCGATAACGACGCTCTTTATATTAAAAAACCGACACTGACGCCCTCTATTTTCAAAAACCGATAACGACGCCGTTAATTTTCAAAAATCGACACTGACATCCTCTATTTTCAAAAACCGTCACCGACGCACTTATTAACAAAAAACCGTCACCGGCGCACTTTATATTAAAAAACCGACACTGACGCCCTCTATATTCAAAACCCGATAACGTCGCCGCTAATTTTCAAAAACAGACACTGACATCCTCTATTTTCAAAAACCGATATCGACCACACTAATTTTCAAAATCCGACACCGACGCCCTCTATTTTCAAAAACCGATATCGACGCCTCTAATTTTCAAAAACCGACACCGGCTCACGTTAAATTAAAAAACCGACACTGATGCCCTCTATTTTCAAAACCCGATAACGTCGCCGCTAATTTTCAAAAACCGACACTGACGCCGTTTATATTAAAATACCGACACTGACGCCGTTTATATTAAAAAACCGATAACGACGCCGCTAATTTTCAAAAACCGACACCGACGCACTTTATATAAAAAAACCGACACTGATGCCCTCTATTTTCAAAAACCGATAACGACGCCACTAATTTTCAAAAACCGACACCGACGCACTTTATATTAAAAAACCGACATTGACGTCCTCTATTTTCAAAAACCGATAACGACGCCACCGATTTTCAAAAACCGACACTGACGCCCTCTATTTTCAAAAACCGTCACCGACGCACTTTTTAACAAAAAACCGTCACCGGCGCACTTTATATTAAAAAACCGACACTGACGCCACTAATTTTAAAAAACGGACACTGACGCGCTCTGTTTTCAAAAACCGACACTGACGCCTTCTATTTTCAAAAACCGACACTGACGACACTAATTTTAAAAAACCGACACTGACGCCCTCTATTTTCAAAAACCGATATCGACGCCTCTAATTCTCAAAAACCGACACCGGCTCACGTTATATTAAAAAACCGATACTGACGCCCTCTATTTTCAAAAACCGATAACGACGCCACTAATTTTCAAAAACCGACACCAACGCCCTCTATTTTCAAAATCCGATAACGACGCTCTTTATATTAAAAAACCGACACTGACGCCCTCTATTTTCAAAAACCGATAACGACGCCGCTAATTTTCAAAAACCGACACTGACATCCTCTATTTTCAAAAACCGTCACCGACGCACTTTTTAACAAAAAACCTACACCGACGCACTTTATATTAAAAAACCGATAACGACGCCACTAATTTTCAAAAGCCGACACCGACGCCCTCTATTTTCAAAAACCGATATCGACGCCACTAATTTTCAAAAACCGACGCCGACGCACTTTATTTTAAAAAACCGACACTGACGCCCTCTATTTTCAAAAACCGATACCGACGCCCTTTACATTAAAAAACCGACACTGACGCCCTTTATTTTCAAAAACCGACATTGACGCCCTGTATTTTCAAAAACCGATAACGACGCCACTAATTTTCATAAACCGAAACCGACGCCTTTTATATTAAAAAACCGACACTGATGCCGTTTATATTAAAAAACCGACACTGACGCCCTCTATTTTCAAAAACCGATAACGATGCCACTAATTTTCAAAAACCGACACCGATGCTCTCTATTTTCAAAAACCGATATCGACGCCACTAATTTTCAAAAACCTATATCGACGCCTCTAATTTTCAAAAACCGACACCGGCTCACGTTATATTAAAAAACCGACACTGACGCCCTCTATATTCAAAACCCGATAACGTCGCCGCTAATTTTCAAAAACAGACACTGACATCCTCTATTTTCAAAAACCGATATCGACCACACTAATTTTCAAAATCCGACACCGACGCCCTCTATTTTCAAAAACCGATATCGACGCCTCTAATTTTCAAAATCCGACACCGGCTCACGTTATATTAAAAAACCGACACTGATGCCCTCTATTTTCAAAACCCGATAACGTCGCGGCTAATTTTCAAAAACCGACACTGACGCTGTTTATATTAAAATACCGACACTGACGCCGTTTATATTAAAAAACCGATAACGACGCCGCTAATTTTCAAAAACCGACACCGACGCACTTTATATAAAAAAACCGACACTGATGCCCTCTATTTTCAAAAACCGATAACGACGCCACTAATTTTCAAAAACCGACACCGACGCACTTTATATTAAAAAACCGACATTGACGCCCTCTATTTTCAAAAACCGATAACGACGCCACCGATTTTCAAAAACCGACACTGACGCCCTCTATTTTCAAAAACCGTCACCGACGCACTTTTTAACAAAAAACCGTCACCGGCGCACTTTATATTAAAAAACCGACACTGACGCCACTAATTTTAAAAAACGGACAACGAGTAGTAGTAACTAGTATATATAATTATTTAAAAAAAAAGAAGTTTTATATTAGATTTGTTCTTTACAAAATTTCCTATTAAATGGACACCAACTTTGATATATGATTTATACAATATAACGAAGTAATTTCAGGATGAAAAGTGCCAATAACGGACCGTACGGCGTAAAGGCTCTTAAAACTGTGGCCAGACACCGGAGGACGGGCAGCAGCGTCCTCTCACTAATCGGTGAGCCACTGCGATCCCCAAGCCGCTTGCCAAGCGTGGGGATTATGGCAACCTCCCCCTCCCTTGGGGGAGGCCTTCGTTCAGCAGTGGACGTCATCTGGCTGATGATGATGATATTCGAGTTTTAGAATTTGAGAATTTGTAACTTGAGAATTTTAGATTTGATAATTGGAGAATTTGTGATTTGAGAAATTGATATTTGAGAATATGAGAGTGAGAATTTGAAATTTGAGAATTTGTGACTTGAGAATTTGAGAATTTTAGATTTGATAATTGAGAAGTTGAGATTTGAGAGGTTCATATTTGAAAGTTTGAGAATTTGTGACTTGTGAATCTCAAGATTTGAGAGGTTGACATTTGAGAGTTTGAGATTTGAGAATTCGAGACTTGAGAATTTGTGATTTGAGATTTGAGAAGTTGAAATTTGAGATTTGAGAGACTGAGAATTTGAAATTTGAGAATGTATTTGAGAAACAAAACAATAAAATCGACTTAGTACTTTGTGTTGATAAAACTATATAAAAATAATATAAAAACTATATATATATAATATATATAAATTACAAAAAATTCAATAGCGTGTTTCAATTATATAAACTGACATCGACTGATTTGGCTTCAAAACTTCTAAAATGCATTATACCATTCCATAAACATATTATACATGTAACAATAAATATTACTGTTCGATTAATTTGTCTTGATGAATCTACTCAAATGATATACTCGTAAGTATAATATGTATTTCAAACAAATATTTTACTAATTAATGGAATCAGGCAATACGTTGCGGAAATCCATGATATATAAGATATACAACTAGAATATTTAGTTTTAATTCCGCTAAACTACTGCAAGTTTGGGTGCATGCACAGCACCGCTCTCCCGCCCGCAAATATATGCATATGCAGAAGATGCGATCGAAATAATGTAACATGCAACCAAACCGATCCTCGACACGTGTTTCGCCCCTCCACGGAGCATCCTCAGGAGATGTTGACTCGTCGACCGCTTGGACGCGAATGAGCGGCTGGGTAGTGTGCGCCTCCTAATATAGTGCTACGACTTGGTGTTTGTATTGAACTACCTGCAAAAATTCGTAATAGTGGAGATGGTATTAGATTAGTTTGGTCATTCAACAGTGTAAACCTGTCGTTATTATGTTGTAAAATTTCTAATTGTTCCAACACACACAACCGGAAACTTTTATTACAAACATGCAAAATATTATACCCATTATTGTCGCTCAAGGAATGGCCGGTGTCAGTTAAATATGTTGCGAATCCCTATGAACCCGCGTTCACCATTCTTCTACGGATTACCTAAAACTCATAAAGAAAATATCCTAATACGTCCTGTTGTCTCTTACTGTGGTGCTCCAACATAGAATATAGCTAAATACTTAAACAATCTTTTAAAAACAAAGTCCTCTTTTCACCCTCAGTAAAGTTTAAAAAATAGTTTACATTTAATTGAAAAGATAAAAGATATCAACATCTCCCCATATTCCAAATTATTGTCCCTAGATGTTGATAGTTTATTTACTAGCGTCCCTTATGAGGAGTGCCTTAGTATTCTGAGTAACTACTTTGAGAGACAGCGGCTACATCCTGGAGAAGTATATGACCTTCTTAACCTTACTCGTATATGCATGCAACAAAACTATTTTAGGTTCAATAAACAATATTACCGTCAAAAAGAAGGGTTAGCAATGGGTTCACCTTTAAGTCCGTTAATGGCGGAAATATTTATGGATAGTTTTGAATATAAATATGTGGTGGGCGACCCCAAAATTCTGTTCTATTATAGATATGTTGAGGACACGGTTGGCGCTGTGGTTAAGCGATTAGCTTTCTGCGCTATGTGTCGCGGGTTCGATCCCCGCACGGAACAAATATTTGTATGATCTACAGATAGTTGTTTCGGGTCTGGTTGTGTGTGTATGTGACATGTATGTTTGTAAACTGTACCCACGTCACAGGAGAAATTCTAGCGTGGGGCAACGATTTTAAAAAAAAAAAAAAAAATTATCTGTTGGACAGGTACCACCCGTCAAATTGACACATTTGTTAACAAACTAAATACAATCCAACAATATTGTAATGTCGTTTAAATTGAAATTATTTCTTATATATAACCGCAATACATTGTAAATGTGAGTGAGATCTAGGCTGAGCGCTCTTCATTTCATTAATTCTCACGATAACTGATGCATGCTTGCACTCTGTTGCGACAGGTTAGCTCAAATAGTTATGGCACTTTCTTCAAAAGGCTATTCCACCCTATATTTGTCTCACATAAAACCTTACATCATTACAATCTGTCTGGACTTTAAAATAGACTGACCCCTGAGTTTGTTTCGGCGTTTCTTCTCAGGGATAGTCATAGGAAATGCCGACGCCATCGTTAGTTTAAAAAAGACGTGTAAAAGTGATTGAAAAATCCTAATTGCAAAATAAATCATTTCATTTCATTAACCCGCAGCCTAATTACCGATGTAGCGACAGGCGTAGATCGCGCGATAGCTTCTGTCAAACGTCATTTTTAGGTCATATAATGTATTGGGTGACAGTGAGATTGCTGTCGAGTGGCTATCGCGTTGCTATCGCTTTTTTACGTAATTAGGCTGCCGGACGCCTTCCTTGCCCTGTACAACAAATGCCTAGAATTGGCACACTTCCCGGACATCTGTAAAGAGGCAACGGTGGTTGACCTCAGAAAACCGGGCAAGGAAAA
Organism: Shargacucullia verbasci; assembly: GCA_947562105.1. NCBI lineage: Eukaryota > Metazoa > Arthropoda > Insecta > Lepidoptera > Noctuidae > Shargacucullia > Shargacucullia verbasci. The sequence goes on along the minus strand of OX387292.1, from coordinate 14,346,767 downwards.
CTACTTGAGGCCCAAGTCGCTGGACCCGCTTCTAAAAGATCTGGAAGAAAGGGGGAACTTGGCTCGGGCCTTTGCCGACTAAATAGTGCTGGTCGTGGATGGGGTCACAGCGGATGAAGTCTCGCGAATTGCCAATGCGGTCCTCGCCTGTGTCCAGAGCTGGGGGGTAAGGAACAAATTAAAATTTGCACCGCATAAAACATCCGCTATGCTAATAACAAATAAGTTAAAACACATCGGCATGGTTCGGAGTATGAAACTGCTGGGTCTAATAACTCGACACACGACAACGAGCTTCAACGAGCTTTCAACGAGCACACAAAAAACATATGCAGGAAATCAGTGGATGTTTAGAAACAGCTTTCACGTGCAAAAATCAGCTGGGGCCTGAACAAAGACATAATTCACACAATATACACAGCCACAATCGAGCCTATAATAACATACGCGGCCGGCGCCTGGGCTCCCGCTACAAAAAAGCTGGCAATACGGAAGAAGCTAGGCTCCGTCCAACGAGGTTTCGTCCAGAAGCTCTGCAAATCTTACCGTACAGTCTCACTTAACTCGGTACTGGTACTCTCTGGGATACTACCTCTAGACTTGCGCATACAAGAGGCAGCCGCCATTTATGAAGCAGGGAGAGGGTCATCCCAGTTTGTGGACAGCAACAATGCGCAGACAGTGCGAATCTTCACTGACGGCATCAATATTGAGGGGAAGGTCGAAGCCGCATTATCCTTATGGGATAACGAAGGTGAAGTCCAAAACCTCAAGCTCAGCCTCGCCGCGTACTTTACAGTCTACCAAGCGGAACTACTGTCAATTTGCAAGGCAACTGATATAGTCCTCAAGCGCAATGAGACGAGCTATGGTTTGTATAGCGACTCAATGGCAGCATTACAGACGCTGGCAAGCCATGGTTCGCTCTATCCCCTGGCGGTGCGCGCTCGAGCCAACTTAGCTCACGCCTTCGGTTCTTCGCTCCGGTTCTTCTCCATAGGAGCAACTTTTTGGAACCGTGCAACTAGAGTCCTATAACGTTTCATAAGTGCCTGTATTAGGTTTATTTGAAATAAAAACAATTCTATCTATCTATCTATCTATCCTTGACCCAAAACAAAGCTGTGTCTTTGTTCTGCATCAAGGCCCACGCGGGATTGAGGGAATGAGCGAGCGGACGAGCTGGCGAAGGAGGCAGCAATGTCGTCACGGAGGAAGCCGGACTATGACCTGTGTCCAGTTTCATTCATCCGACGTCAGATCCGCATGGGATCGCTCGACGAATGGAATTGGAGATATGTGTCGGGCGAGACGGCCTCGGTGACGAAGATGTTCCTTCCTGACGCCATAGCCACATTTCGTATTGTAAAACGGGTGAGGCCCACAGGCGTGCTTACGCAGGTCCTGACGGGGCACTGCGGGTTCTTCGAATACTTGAATCGCTTCTTGCGGCGCCTTTGCTTCGATCTTTGCGGCGCCGGCCATAATGGTACCGCGTCTCAACGCCGATAATAACAGGCAAGCGTCACGACTCCTAAGAAAAGTAGTCAAGCTTCGTGACGTTGGCAATAATAATAACGCGTCATCATCATCATCATCATCATCATCTGAAAATAACAGACAGCGTCACGACGCCTAAGAAAAAATAGCTGAACGTAGCGATGCACGATGGTGTAAATAATAGAAAAGCGTCGAGATACCAAAAAAAAAAGACTAGCGTATCGATGCTGATAATAATATTCAAGTGTCAAGACCCCTAAGAAAAATAGTCGAGGGTCGCAACGCCTAAAATAATAGTTAAGCGTTGCGGCGTTGAAAATAATAGTGAAGTGTCGCGACGTCAGAAATAATAGTCAAGCGACGCGAAGAAATAATAAACAAGCATCGTGGCACTCTACTTAATAGTCAAACGTTGCGACGCCGACAATAATAGTAACGCGTCGTAGCGCCACAATTAATAATCAACGTCACAGTTACTACAGGATGACATTGAATTCATTGGCAATATTTTTACCTCGTAATTGACTCATAATTATTATTAATTTAGGCTTATTATATCGTAAATCAAAACGGTATTTTTTTTTTGGGTCTATATTGGCTCACCTAAAGTTCTTTACCCGAAATTATTCTTCCTAATGATTTGTAATCCGAATGATCACTCTTCCTAAAATTTTTCATCCTAAAGTTTTCATTCATACTATTTGTAGTGCTACCGGCAATGTTCATAACACTCATGTTTCCGAAAATTGTAATTAATAATATCATTAATGTAAATATATTTAAACTCCTACTGTGTTTTATCATAACGCTTTTATCCCTAAACATAATTACCATAAAGATAATTTCGAGGTAGCGCTCGCCGGCCGCTGCCGCGACACCGCCGCACGCTTCGCTCGCTCGACTCGCGCGTAGTTGGTCACAGTTCTAACCTAACCTAATCTATGGATATCTTTGCAGGTACACACCGCTATAAATAAAATTAAAGAAGACGCTTTTAATAAAAACAAAAAACCAATTCATATAATTAGTGAGTGCGAAGCAAGCACTTCCACAAGTATACGTGCTAATATGCCAACAAACTTGAACTTGAGACAAATAATATATCAAACAAAAAAGATATGACTGAATAATAGTGAAAAGATGGTTGAGTTGAGAAAATATAGGAAAACAAATAAAAGTATAATAGATGTTTATTGCTACTGACATTATGAAGTTGAATGCTTCGGAATTATGAACATTAGAGACAGAGTAGTTAGGAATTGTGATTGTTAGGATGAAAAATGTTAGGAAGAACATTTTCGGATTTCCAACTATCGGAGTTGAAGATTTAGGTGAACTTTGGCGCACCCAGGGTGCGCCAAAGTTCACCTAAATTTTAATTACCCTCCTATTTTTATGGTTTCCATCTTTGCTGTCAAAAATAATTGTAATAATTTGCCCCAACACGTCGGCGGGCATTTTGAAACTTCGGTCGTTAAAAAGCAAAAAAAGAATACTACAACTTAACCCTACGTCAATGCAGACTCGCGGTCACCGCTAGATTGGTACGCACCGCTCGTACGCCGCTCGCCGCCCGCTGCCGCGCCGCTACCTTCGAGGCCAGTTCCATTGGAACGCGCAGCTCACCGCGCCGCCGCCGCCGTCGCGCCGCTCCCGCTGACCGAGGCCTCACGACGTGTTTAATAGTTCAAGTGCGTGACGTATTAGCGATAATTCGCGAGTGATTTTTGGATTGCAGTGAGTTGTTAACCGTAAATAATATGCCTCGACCACGTCGTGCACAGTCAGCTTCAATATGATGTATACAGTTAATTAAATTCAAAAGTACAGGAGTTAGCGTTGGCCGACTACACGCCCAGGGTCCAATTTTGTAATTGGTTTATACAACATTTAGATAAAAATATCTTGTGGACAGATGAGGCGACTTTCACCCGCCTCGAGCTGTTTAACGTTCACAACTGTATGTATAATACCTATTGGTGGGCTCACCGTGGGCAGAATCCACATGTGACCAGAAGACATTCTTACTAGAAATGTTTCTCGGTGAATGTGTGGGCAGGCATAATAAACAGCTGTATCATAGGTCCCTTCTTTATTGAAGAAAGACTGACCCGGGAGCGTTATCTCCGAATGTTGGAAACGTCGGTAGAATAGCAGCTGCAAAATGTGCCTGAAAGCTACCACTACGAGCTCTACTACCAACACGACGGAGCACCGGCGCAGTACCAGCGCGATGTCCGCGCCTCCCTGGACCGAAGATTCGGTGAGCGATGGATAGGTCGCGGGGGGCCTGTACCTCAGCCAGCATGGTCACCTGACCTGACGCCCTTAGACTTTTGTTTTGTGGGGTGAAGTTAAATAATAAGTGTACGAACAAGAGAGTGAGAACCGGGAACAATGAAAATAAAGGATTATTACGGCGTTTGAAACTGTTAAATTGCAAATATTTGTATTACAAAATGTAAAAGTGAACCATTGGCGCCGTGCTGAGTTGTATGTCCAAACAGGAGCAATGGCGCTATTTCCACTATTAATGGTGTTAGCACACAACCAGCAGTGTTTATTCATTACAAAATAAAAAGTAATTACCTTTGATTTGAACATTTACCAAAGTATTAGTCTAATTTCAAGACAAAAACAAACTCACAATTCCCGGATTGTTTCTATTACAATACATTACTCCCCTAATTATGAGTCATACATACATTGGTTGCGATAACATCGCGTTCGCAGTGCGTTCCGATTGCGTAAGACGCGTGTCGACGGCGCCTGAAAAAAATGTGGTGTGCATAGGCCCTAAGAGTCAGGAACATGGAAATATGATTTTTTTATATTACTCAAATCCCCGCATTTAAACCATATTCTGTAACATATGCGTGTTCTACAAAATTAGAAAAGGGATGAAACAATTTTTCTTTTTCTTATTTGTATTTAGAAGTAGAGTTAATTTTGAAAACCCTGGGTGGAAAAGTAGCAAATGACCCCACCAAAGTCCCGAACAATGTTGACGGTACATGCGCCAAACACCCTGTATATGTTATTTGATATAGGACTCACTTAAATTTATAAAAAACAAAAAATATTTATTTATAAATATAAAAATAATAGAGACCAACAGAGAACCTGGTCCAAGCTACCGGCGCGCGGCGGTTACGACTCTGAAACCTCTGCATAATATGAGCTTTATCGAGGAATACCACCCTCTGTATCAAGCGTTTCATCCATGCAGCCTCTCAACGAGAGCCTCTGGAGATGTTGGTCAAGGCTCTGGGCTATTAAGCCATTGGCGGAAAAGACTATCGGCACTACGATTGCTAAGTCCACATCCAACCTCGTGTGCCAAGTCAAGATATTGAGTTTGTGTATCTTTTTCAGTTTTTATGAGATTCTAGTCGTCGTCATGTGGGATGGTAACATCAACAACCACAGTGCGGCGCACTGGCCGATCTATCAACACTATATATACTTATTATTATTATGCTCATGTAACATTTAAGTATGCACACATTCATGCAATAAAAAGTTTGAGTTAAATTCTGCAATAACGAGATATGAAATCAAAATATTTTATTTATTTGTAAAATACAGTTAAGAGACATGATGTTAATTAACATATTGCTGAAACTTCAGCACACCGTTAACAATATTGTATGAGATAACTGCGGGTGGCTGGGACTTGAGGTCGTCCCTTTTCTGATCTAAATCAGACATCGCCCCAGCTCAAAATCGTTCACTTTTTAAAGATAATACGAGCACGAACTACCTACATATTTGAAGTACATAAATGTGCAAACGGAATAGAGATACCCGCACTAATGGTATACCTCATCCTTGCCATAAACTATTTTAAAACTAAATGTTTGCCATACATCAATTAAACATTTTTGGAATTAATTAATAATGTTTATAACCGACGCTCCTGAGCCAATGCAGTGGCATGTGCCGAGCACAGGTACCCATACGTCACACGTCAAGTTAACTGAGAAGCGATCTGATCGATCTACACCCCTACCTATGCTGTGAACGAGGGTATTGTTAATTCATTGGATAAAGAGAAAAGGCGGTTGTATATTTTTAATGGTTTATAAATTGATCGAATAAAGTAATGTTGCCTCGAAAGTCTTAAGTATCGCGAGCTTGAGCCGGGTAGTGCTGGCTTCCTTGTTTACGACTTAGAATATATAACAATGGCTCTGTCAATTCACTAGCACAGTTTAGTTGGAGGGTCTCAGATGACAGCAACACTGGTGTTTTCTGTGAGAAACACATTGCAAATAATCTTTTATGTGATAAACAATGTGCCTCTAAGAATGTACAGATAGGGGAATGTAAAGTAGGTACTAGATAAAGATAAAGTATTTAAATGTTCATCTAATTAGCAATAGCATACCGGTGTAACTCATGAGAGTCGAGTCAACATGTGCATGTGCCATTTATATTATTTATAAATAGGTTATGTAAACATTAAGATCGAATCCTGAATTATGGTTATGAGATATATACTATATATTATATAGTAAGAATTAGTTTAGGTATAGTTTAGGTGATTGCCAACGTCGTGTCGTGTGGTGGTTAGAATAATATGAGACCCGTGAGTCTGAGCGTCACGGTACTCGGATGTTCCGTGATCTGCGGCTCTTCGCCGTACTACGGCATACGTAGTATGTAACATACGAGTATACGGCATAATATGATGTAGACGATGTACTTACTTCTCGACATTGGGTACCGCAGGCTCAGCACACGCGGTCACGTAGGGATGATGTAACACTCAAGTAATTCCTTGTTGTTGGTCACAAATACTCTACGATCACAAATCCGTTAGTTAACCGTAATGCTGGCAGTACATCTTGACTGCTAAATGTATTAGTGTACAAATTCATGAGCACACCCATGTTCAGTAGCAGTAGGAGGTACAGAATGCAGCCACACCAATGTACTTGTTCATTCAATACTTACGACTGTACTGACGTGGCCCCACTTGGGCTACCTCAGCCTGGTGGTTACGGTAATGTCTCCGGGATCAGGGAGCTAGTTCTGCGGTCACCAATAGCTTGCCTATAATGCTGGGTGCGGGATTGTTAACACTAATTATATATTTTTATCACAGTTTTTAGCGGCCATGGGTGTAATAGAAAAATATTGTGTTTAACGGCAGCTAAGAATATGGTGAAAAGTCCTAGCTGTTAGCAGCCAAAATCTGCGTTAGTTGGTACAGCGGCGCGTGCGCCGGTGACCCGTTGACCGCATGTGACGATGCAAATAGCGCGCATTAGCCGCGGTCTATCGTCTCTCACTGAGATCTATTTTTTCCGATCGCGATGTAATTAGGTAGCGTCGGATGCGGATGATTGTCTTAAATGGCAGTCGCGAGCCGCGGACGGCGGGCGGCTTGCGGCAGCGCCTTGTAGGGGCTGCTGCGAGTGCCAAGTGGCGGCGTGCGGCGCGTATATAGCTCGTGCGCCGCCACCCAGCGCTCACTACCCAAGCTGCGACCGCTGTCTCCGCGTGAGTGTCTCCTCACATTTATCCGACGCCGTACTATTGCGGTCGATTCTAATTAGATCACTTCGATCTGTGTTAATTAATAGCTCCGCTAAGTATAATAGTAGTGAGCCCGAGTCCAGTGCAACAGTGTGGCGAGTCGCGCGCGTGTCTAACGAGTGTGTTGTGTTGCAGGTGTGTGGAGCCGAGTTGGTGTTGTCTGAGTTCACTTGGTCAGGATGTGTGACGACGATGCGGGCGCGCTGGTAGTCGACAACGGCTCCGGCATGTGCAAGGCCGGGTTCGCGGGCGACGACGCTCCGCGTGCCGTATTCCCCTCCATTGTGGGCCGCCCACGCCACCAGGGCGTCATGGTGGGCATGGGGCAGAAGGACTCGTACGTAGGTGATGAGGCGCAGAGCAAAAGAGGTATCCTCACGCTCAAGTACCCCATCGAACACGGCATCATTACTAACTGGGACGACATGGAGAAGATTTGGCACCACACCTTTTACAACGAGCTGCGAGTGGCGCCTGAGGAGCACCCCATCTTGCTGACAGAGGCGCCGCTCAACCCTAAGGCGAACAGGGAGAAGATGACGCAGATCATGTTCGAGACGTTCAATTGCCCCGCCATGTATGTGGCCATCCAGGCGGTGCTGTCGCTGTACGCGTCCGGTCGTACTACGGGTATTGTGCTGGACTCGGGCGACGGCGTGTCCCACACAGTGCCCATATATGAGGGCTACGCGCTGCCGCACGCCATCCTGCGTCTGGACTTGGCCGGCCGCGACCTTACCGACTACCTCATGAAGATCCTCACGGAGCGCGGTTACTCGTTCACGACGACGGCGGAGCGCGAAATCGTCCGCGACATCAAGGAGAAGTTGTGCTACGTGGCGCTGGACTTTGAGCAAGAGATGCAGACGGCGGCCGCTTCCACCTCGCTGGAGAAGTCATATGAGCTTCCCGACGGCCAAGTCATTACTATCGGCAACGAGCGCTTCCGCTGTCCCGAGGCACTTTTCCAGCCCTCGTTCCTGGGTATGGAGTCGTGCGGCATCCACGAAACCGTGTACAACTCCATCATGAAGTGCGACGTGGATATCCGCAAGGACCTGTACGCCAACACCGTACTGTCCGGCGGTACCACCATGTACCCCGGTATTGCCGACCGTATGCAGAAGGAGATCACGGCGCTCGCGCCCTCCACCATCAAGATCAAGATCATCGCGCCGCCCGAGAGGAAGTACTCCGTGTGGATCGGCGGCTCCATCCTGGCGTCGCTGTCCACCTTCCAGCAAATGTGGATCTCCAAGCAGGAGTACGATGAGTCCGGCCCGGGCATCGTGCACCGCAAGTGCTTCTAGGCGCACAAACATCACTTCCGTTCAACTTTTATACTTGTTGCCAAACAAATGTATTTATTTTATACTCTCTGTCGGAGACTGCTCGCTGTTGCGTTATCATGTAAGTGACCTACTTTAAGTGTATGTTGTTTAATATAATTTTATAACTGAGCGTGCGTTGTTACTGTGCATCTTACTGAACCCTATGACCCCGATAAGTTAGCCGCAGTAGTGGCCATATATGGCGGTGGCGAGTTGCGCCGGCGCTGCGTATTTATAGCGTTGGTGACAATCGAACAGCAGTTTAATTTAGTGTCGATGCTAGTAGTGCCAATTGATCGGCGCGCGCAGACAATGCCTCGCGCCCCCCGCACACCGCCGCCGCCGCGCGGGCGCCGGTGTCGTCCATCACTATATATTTATACTACACATGGGCGAGCCTTGTAAGATTGACTGTTTCAATTAACATACAACCGACGACACATGTGTCTGTTGTGTAGCAATTAAAACAATATATGCTACATTAGTGTAAATCACTAATTGTTAGTTCCATATTTATCTAGTTGACATTCCTTCATAATGAATGTTTCTGAATCCTAAATATTTTGATTGCTGTTTGCTTATTTTAATGAATCTGAAATCGTGATAAAAGTAAACACACATTGTAATTAGGTCATAGTAGAGGTAAGTAAGTCACGAGCGCGGCTCGTCTGCTGATGGCTGCATAGAATAGAGGAATCAAAGAAATAAAATAAAAATATTCCTGTAACACCCTTATATTTGTATTTTATAAAAAATATTTACAACTATGTACATTGCACAGATTGTCAGTGATCAGCCGTGCACCACACAGCACAGCGCACGGGGAGCCGGTTGCGCCACTTATTATAATATCTTATGACTATTACTGTACAGCCACTTCTGTGTACACACTGACTTCCTCTCCACAGTTCGTCCATATCGGCGACTGAACACAGCAAAGCTTGACTCTTATATTAACAATATACCCGTTAGGCCCGGAGCACACTATGCAGTGTAGGATTTACGTTACAACAGACTACTAAGAACAACTGTCACAATGATCACCATGTTCACTGGTCACTGAGAGGGGTGGAGGGGTGGCGGCGCTCACAGAAGACGCTTCTCGGGCGGCGCGTCGTCATCGCTGTCAACGCACTCGAAGCGGATGTGGCGCGCACTGCGGCGCCGCTCGAGCGCGTCCGCGTCCCGCGCGTCGTCCCGCGCAGGCGCGTCGCCGCCCGCCGCCAGTCACACCTTGTCCTCGCCGCCGGCGCCCGGCGCGCCCGAGCGCACGAACTGCAACACGCGCGGCGGTGAGGCGGACGTGGTGACGGTGCCGCGCCGCCCGCCCGCGCCGCACATACTCACCGACACCGTTGTAGCAGTGGCCGAGTTGGCGCGCGGTCGGAACGTCAGCACGCGCCAGCGCCGCCGCAGCTGCGCCAGCACCTCGCCGTTGCAGAAGCAGTACAGTACGGCCACGCACAGCCCCTGCAGCGACGTGGTCAGTGCCGACACGTACTCGTAGGCGAGCCACCACGCCGCCGTGTGATCGGGCCGGAAGGGCATGAGCAGGTACTGCAGGCCCAGCAGCGGCGCTAGCAGGCACGTGGCGCGAAGTGCATGCAGTGCTGTTGCTGACGGCCTCGCAGGACCGCCCGCGCCACCCACACTGCCACCCGCGCGCAGTTTAGTGCACAGCACGCGCACTATGTTACACAGAAAGGCAACGTTGAGCAACACAGCGCCGCATGCCAGCACGGCCAGTTCGGGCCGCGGCGCACCCTCATCCATCCAACACAGCGGTTCGTCACCGGCGGCACGGCGGCCCGCGTACACCGCTACAGACGTCAACGGCAGTAGCCAGCCCAGCGCCAGCAGCGCGCGCAGAAGGCGCCGCTCCGACACGAAGGCGCTCACCAGCACGGTGTGCAGATACAGCCCCTCGCACAGCATCCACGTGTACGTGGTGAGCATGGCGTACTGCAACAAAGCGTTGAGCGCGCGGCACCACGCGGGTGACTCGGTGAGCGTGTCAGGTGCCCGCACCACCAGCCCGTACCACGCCAACCACAGCGAGTTGTTCGCCGCGAACGATGCGAATAGGTTCATGTGTACCGTGATGCGCGCGCACCGTAGGGACCTGCACATATACACATACACTTTAGTGTCAGCCACACACTACAAGGCTGCGCACGAGGGGCGGGCACTCACTTGAAGTAGGACAGGATGCCGATAGAAAGCAGCAGCGCGACCAGCGACACGCTGTAGCCGGCCTCGTACACCGCGATGATCTCGCTCACGTCCTGCACAAGAAATGGTCTCAATTAAGATGTCGTGTGATGTGAAGGGACTACCCCTTCACATCACACGATTGCTTCGCAGCGCACTCAATGAGCAAGTACCCACATCCTCAGGCTTGATGCATGTGGTGTAGTTAGACCAGGGTCGGCCAGTCTGCGGGTGTTGCCACCACGTGCCGTTGGCCGTGCACTCTTTGTGCGCTGACACTGCAACAATACACGGCAATGTACACTAGAATTAGAGCAACGGCCGATCCAATTATAAGCAGTCTATATAAAGTGTAGCTAACGTTCTGGGCTGAAGCCGGGCACGAAGTCGGGACAGGGTCGGTACACGGTGGTGTTGGCGGGCGTATGCGGCCAGCAAAGCCACGAGTCGAACGTGCCCTCGCAGAACACGCCTGTTGGAAAGAGATTGAGGTGAGCAGAACGAGCAGAGTGTACGGCGGGTACAGGAGAGGAGGATATGTACTGGCCTGTATCGGGCTCGGTGCCATTATTGCGTATTGCGCAAGCGGCTGCGTCGCGCGCGATGCGCTCGGGGTCGTCCATGTCCCGCGCTGGCGGTGCCGTGCACACATACGCGTCCCCGCCGTGCCCTCACTCGCGGAGCACGCCCCGTTCACGCAGCGTTCACTGCATGCTCGAAAATAAAGTCCTCCATCACCTGGAACCAGTACAACAAACATGTCAAACACTTAGTTACAAGCCTATTAACAATGTTATCGCTGCGCATGAGTAGGTACTCCGGTGTCTAGGTGACGTGTGCACAATGTAATCGCACACAGGTAACGGGCACGTTTAGTGTGGGGGATTCAATAATCTTAAATTAAACGTCGGCTTTGATGTAAATATATCAAGTTTTGTTTGAATGTGTTACCTAAACTTGTTATTGACAAAAGTCGTGAAATTAGTGATATACGAGTAGGTGGCGCGTCATTTGTATCACGGAAATGCTCATGCGCGTTGTATATAAAGGTTTTATCTACATCATAACGGCGTGTCACGGCGTCACTGGTGCCGAAGATGACGGCTGTGTGAGCGCGGCTCGTAAATACGCTGTAAGTCGATAAGTACGGGCAAATGAACCGCTCCGTCATACACGCACGCACTCAGACAGACGCTGCAGAACTGGTGCACACGACAAACGTCGTAATTTCGTAAGTTGTGTGAAGCGTTTGTTTATAATAATAAATAGTTTCGAAGGAAACATTTGAGAGCCGAGCCGTGAATACGAATTAATTATGTGAGACTGAGTGAACATACCTGTAATATTGTATCCACGAAATCAAATGATTTATTTTGTAATTCGGATTTTTGAATCATTTTTACAGGTAATTTTTTTAATATGCTAGATGGCGCCGCCATTTCCTATGACTACCACTGAGAAGAAACGTCGAAACAAACTCAGGGGTCAGGGTCTATTTTAAAGTTCAGACAAAATTGTAGCATTATGTGAAAATAATGTACTAGGGTATTGTCTGGAATTGCCTTTAGAGGAAAGTGCCACAGTCGTTTGAGCTGACCCGTCCCGACAGACGGCAAGCATGCATCAGTAATCGTGTAGCTCGTCCCTATTTTATTTATATAATAGAATAGTATACATTTGTCTGAAACATCTCTATGTAGGTATAAAAAGTGTACAAAACTCTAACTCATTTTTCCATTTCCTGTTTATTTACGTGTTACGGAGGAATGATTCGCCAAGTAAATAAACTTAAGCAAAACAGTCTACGTTGTTAGCATTAAATTACTCGACGGTGTCGGGGGTCGCTCGCGCACCCATACTACTGCTACTACTGTCGCGGAGACTCTCCGTGTAATGCTTGCGTTTAACAAAACCGGCGCTAACACCAGAAGCATTGACGAGGCGAGGCCCGAACGAGGCATATATGAACTTATTTACTTAATGCGGCTTACTGATCTGCCACTCTTCATGGAGGCTCATAAATATAAAATATTGCATCTATCAGGTGCGTTGGTGTGCTCACTTAGTCTCTGTGTAATAAAGCGTCGTGATACAGACACGTGTTATTGTATCAAACAGTACAAGGAGATCAATAACTGTCTACCATCGCGCCAGTCACAAGGACTTGTCTGGTTTTGGTCCTCCGAGCTCATGCCTAGGTAATAACAACAGTTGATGTGAATCAGAGGCAACTGGTATATGAGATGTGAGCGACACGCGCCCCGGATGATGTGGATACAGCCAGAATAGTTTATTTCAGTTATTTTCATAGCGTTATGACTTACGGCATCCTCCTCTGGGGAAACTCTGCAGACATCAATACTATATTCGTCTTGCAGAAAAGGGCTGTCCGAGCTATTTATAATCTTGGTCCAAAGGTGTCGCTGAGACACAGATTTAAGGTAATTAATATTCTAACTGTAGTGTCACAATATATATTTGAAAATTTAATTTATGTTTATAAAAATATTTCGAACTTTGTCAAGCTCTCTGATACTCATTCTTTGAATACTAGGAATAAACACAACCTTGCTGTGCATGCTACGCGCCTCCACAGAATAAGCAACTCGTTCATGGGACAATGTATACGCTTTTACAATAAACTTCCCAATGATATACGTAATTTAACATTAAATAAGTTCAAAATTGTAATTAAATCTAAACTTTGTAAAAAAGGATACTATAAAATTTCGGACTATTTAGATGACAAAAACGCTTGGGATTGAGCCGCTCTTTAGCCTTTCTTTTTTTTTATAATTTTTTTTTGCCATTAATTATTATATTATTTACTTCATTATTTTGATATTGTAATGTCGTTTAAATTGAAATTATTTCTTATATATAACCGCTATACATTGTAAATGTGAGTGAGATCTAGGCTGAACGCTCTTAATTTCATTAATTCTCACGATAACTGATGCATGCTTGCACTCTGTTGCGATAGGTTAGCTCAAATAGTTATGGCACTTTCTTCAAAAGGCTATTCCATCCTATATTTGTCTCACATAAACCCTTACATCATTACAATCTGTCTGGATTTTAAAATAGAATTTGACCCTGAATTTGTTTCGGCGTTTCTTCTCAGGGATAGTCATAGGAAATGCCGACCCCATCTAGTTTTAAAAAGACGTGTAAAAGTGATTGAAAAATCCTAATTGCAAAATAAATAATTTCATTTCATTTCAAACCGGTTAATACTTGAACCCACTCAATAAATGTGGTGATATTAAACATAGCATTACATAACATAACATAACATAACATAACATAACATTACATTACATTACATAACATAACATAGTATAACGCCTGTATTCCCCGAAGGGTTAGGCAGATGTATACTATTGTATTAACATAAGATATGTTACATTATTTCTATCACACCTTCTGCATGTTCATATATTTGCGGGCGGGAGGGCGGTCCTGTGCATGCACCCAAACTTGCAGTAGTTTAGCGGAATTAAAACTAAATATTTTAGTTGTATATCTTATATATCATGGATTTCCGCAAATTAACGCCTGATTCCATTAATTATTGTATTAACACCACATTTTGCCGATGTTCTTATTGAATCCCATGTTATAGGGGGCGAGCTTATTGCCATTGAAATTCCATACAGGAAAACCCAATAACAATTTTCCCGACCCGGGAATGGAACCCAGGACCTCACGCTCAGCAGTCGCGCTTGCGACCGCTAGATCATTGAGGCAGTCATATTAAAGTAGACTCGCAAAACGTTATTTGTTTACGTTTATTTTTTATTTTTTTATTTTATTTTATTTAGAAAACCAACAGCGTTACATATAATATCTTATAGAACTTGTGTATTACAGTAAAGTATGGCCAATAATAGGTTTCCCTGTGTAACTAGAATAAGTATAAACATGCGAACAGACTACAAAGAGGATTTAAATGTTATACAAAGTTAAGTTTACATTTTAAGTTCATTATCTATGTGTCAAATAACAATAAGAGCGTTGTTCATTGTTTGCTTGCTTTTAAGATTTTTACTATCCGTGATTTGAAAGTGTTCTTAGAACAGTTAAATATATCAACTTGAGAGAAGTCAGAGTTGTAAATTCGAGCAATACGGGTCAGTACACAATTTTTAGCATAATTAGTCGAGTGTCGAGGTACGTGTAACATGGGTGTGTGACGAGTGCGCCGCAGCGGAGTGTTAAAAATTACCTGCGCCACTAACTCCGGGCAGTCCAGGCGACCATTGATTATATCATAAAGCAAACACATGTCCAGTACTTTACGCCGTTCTTCGAGAGTTAGCAGACCATGAGTTCGACAGCCGTTTTCATAAGACATCGGAGGTCTACGAAGGCGATAGTTAAGGTGGTTAACAAATTTTCTTTGAACCCGTTCCAATTGATTCTTGTATATGATATATTGGGGGGACCAAATTGGACATGCATATTCAAGGACACTGCGTACATATGCAAAATATACCGATTTAAGAGCCTCGATGTTTTTAAACATTTTACATGACCTAAGAACAAATCCTAAATTCTTATAAGCTTTTGTGCTAACATGTGATACATGATCTGAAAATGTTTACGGATGTACAATCCGTGCCAACATACATATAACTCAAAAGCGTGTGTGTAAGTTATATGTATATTCTATGTACTGTAGTTATTGCAACATTTACACAACAATCATCCACGCCCTGTAGAATGTTAAATGCGGCTTGTGCCGGTCCAGTAACAGAACACGTGGTAGCGGGCGCTCTGCCACATACATATCGGTTGCATCTTCTATTCTTAACCCACACACAGTCTCTCTCTCACTCTGACACATATCAGTAATCAATTGAGTGAGCGTCGCGTCGCGTCGCTACGTGTCTGTCTATAGTGAAGCTAGTATCGACAGTCGTCGGTCGTCAGATGTCGACCGCGAGACTCACGAGTTTATCTATGATTATCTTACTGTACCATGTGATTGTGTGCATGTATCATCAGGCGGGGCGTATACTCGGTTGCCACCTTAGTGGTATATAAACAAGGTGTGTATTTGTCCATCACGGTGCCAGTCGGTTGGTTCGCGCCGACTGTGTCCATTGACACAGTTGTCATGCTAGTACATTGTAAACCTGTGTGAACATGTTCACAGTATAAGCTAACTCTTAATTGGAACGGGTAAATAATTATAACATGTGCACCCCACACACAATTATGACGTAAAAGATTAAATTGATATTATATATCCCACCAAAAACATTCTGTAAAAAACTAGCCAAGTCTCGATGGAGCTGCTTATTTATCCCTAAAAAGTAATGAAATCTGAACTAAATGACCTACAGACTTGAAATTTTGGATTTTAAGTATGTGATTATAGCTTACTGGATGACGAAAATTTCTGCGTTCTGGTCTTATCCAGAGGTTCTCAAATAGGGGCCTGAAAATGCGGCGAAATGGTTCCAATAAAGGATGGTACGGCTGTGTTTGCTTCGCGCTCGACTTGGCGGGGGCACTGCCGTGCCCCCCGATTATTCATGTACCGGTCTTATTTTCTCATGCAGTCTCAGTTCGCTGACCAGTGACCGATGGCCATACGTAGGCAGGTTTATCAAGCATCGTGTAGCACCCGCGCATGAGCCTACCTCATATCAAACCCCGCCGCCCTTCACTATGTGCCTATGACAATTTCAATATCGAGTATATTTTTTATAGATAAAAGTTGTGTTTCGTTAGCTCAAACTGTCCCGCTGCTGGGCAAAGGGTTCTTCCAAATTCTCCAAGTTTAAACAAATAATATTAAATGTTTATGAGATCGATACTCCAACCCTCTGAAGTAATGATGATAGTTTTATATTGTAATGTTACTACCTTCCAGAACGGGAGATATGTAACACGTGTGGCCATACACACAATGTGTGATATTTGCTATTTATTCATCTTCGAGCAGATCAATTAATTCAAGAGAAGTAACCGTAGTGGTTATGTCAGCCCGGGCCTTGTCGTGTTAGTAGTGTGCATATCATTACTGTGCGCAGGTTATGTTATGTGTGGTGTGTGGTGTGTGTGTGGGGGGGGGGGGGGGGAGAGCACTTCGCCGATGTCAAATTGAATTTAGTTGTGGTGGATTGCGGGACGTCGCTTGGTACTACACCACACCACACTGCTTCAACAGTCCTACATACTTGGTACCTACACACATGCACACATTAATGCGTAACGTGTTATGTGAGGCAATGTATATTGTACAACGTGCCTCACGTTTCATCAACACTTCAACAGACACGAGAGCAGACTAGTAACAGTGGTACCATCAGCCGCAGCTGCTGACGCCCAGCCTGCCAGCCCTGCCAGCCCTGCCAGCCCAGCCAGCCCTGCCAGCCCTGCCAGCCCTGCCCGCGTCTGGTCCAGTTTGCAAGATGTTACAGTACGACACAACTAACAAGTCGCATTGCCAAATTTCGTAAAAATTGTTACTTCTTATCTGAGTGCGACTTCAAGACCATAAATGTTTATGAGTACTGCAGTAAAAATGAACTTTACGCTCACGGAATACGTTTCCAAATATTGTAAAGCAGAGGCTGGTGTTGCTTGTTCGTAAGTAATTAGTTGTGTCGTACTGTACGCGTACTGTACGTGACTCGTGGTGTACTCCTGTACGGCTGTGACGGACTTTATAACAACATACAGTGCAGTAGTGGCTGGTTTCTGGTTTATGGTTGAAGCTGAAAAATCTAGCCCTGACCACTTAGAACTACACTGGTTAAACACGCACTAAACCACTTTATGATATTAGTTATTTTCAGGAAACATAAGTTATTTAATGTTATCAGTGGCAGTTCGGCTAGTGTACCTACACCTACGTCTCTCGCCTGCAGGTGGCCGAATCGTTCACTGACACGTACGCGACACCAACAATGTAAAGTGAAATTTAATCCCACTCATATATGGCTTACATCAAACTAAATACTGTGGAGCAGTTCCCGGCTGGCGGCTAAATGAGAGCAAACAAAGATCAATTACATGTGAACGAGCAAAGTGGACTTAACAACAACAGAAGGAAACGTTACGACCGAGACGGTACACTGTATATAGGAACATCCACGAGCTTCGTGTAATAACTAATTGCAGGAGGAGAAACACTTCGCTCAGTGCAGGGTAATATACGTGCGCATAAATAAACTAAATTATTAAAAAAAAAAACATGAGGTTCGGCTGCCTAAAAAATATCAACTGAAAGTCGAATGACAAGGTCTGTAATCTATAACTTAAATTTCTGAAAAGGTATCGCAGGCGAGGACACACTAACAGTCTAAGCGGCGGTGTGAGGAAAGATGTATATGTACATTTTACAACGAGTACGTTTTGTAAAAAATAATAATAAAGCATAAGTATAACAATATGACCGTAACGTTACACGTATGGTAAGTATCTGAAAGTGGGTGTGCTTCGGTGGCTGCTTGTAGCGCGGTGCGGCCGACCGCTGCGCGAGACCTCTACAATATCGGAGCGCGTCCATCTCGAGTGCTACGGGCTACGGTGCTACGCGCTACGTTGCTACGCTACTCGTACGTCGCCGCGCGCCGCTGTCTTAACGCTTTTAGTTATAATAACTACTTATCGTATAAAGTGGAGTGGCAGTACGTACCTCCAGGTACCTCTGTATATTATGTATATATAATATATAATACATATAATTACCGTTCTAACCAATACATAACTAATACATGTTCATATTGTATTCATCGCTTGTTAACAATTCAGTTTGCTTCTAATTATATTATTCTTATGTAAACAGTTATCATAATATGTATTGTATTATTTAATCGCTATGTATATAAATATTGTGAGGAGCCTAAATAAATAATGTTATAACTGAATGTGTGACTCGTGTCAAGCGCGTGTAATTATAATTAATAACTGGTTCATAACTAAGTTTTCGGTTTACTAAGTTAATGTTATTTAATTTATATGCATTATCCTCAAACTACTATTTGTATTTAGTATTGTATACCAATTTATTAGTTGCTTATGATCGGGCTGAACGGCGACAAGTGTAACGAAGTACTTTCACATCACACTTGTACTCCGAGTGGAGCACTCTACCGTCACACTTGACACTCACTGAGACACTTGCTTGTTATTTATTATTGAGAATAGTAACAAGTTGGAAGTGCGAGGTGCGCCGCCCGCTGCGCCGGAGTCACGCGTCATGCATACTGGCTGTACGTTGCAGCATCACTTTGAGTGTGTCATTGTATGTACGCACTTGATGGACGCGCATGTCTTGGGGCGCGCCTCACGCGGTGTGCTCACGTCTCGCGGAAGTAACCTGTTGCCGTCGCGAGGAGGCTTCCCGTAGAGGTGGTGTGTGCGCGGGGTGCGGGGGGTGCGGGGGGTGCGGGGGGTGCGGGCCGGTGACGTTCGCAAATTGCGCCTTTTTTTATATCTCGTCCGATGTCTCACAAAGGAGCAACTCCGAGCTGATTATTTAATTTACAGCACGTAGTGAGTGTCGCGCCGCGCGCTACCGTGTACTGCACTGTCACTATGTATCTACACATTGTATATATACATAATGAAAAGACAGCTAAACTTAAAACGTGTTTCATAGTTTAGAAGACTTAAACTTTATTATTTTCTTGTGCAGGCTTGCCACTTGCTCCACACGGATGGATTTGACGTTTCGATGTTCACTATTTTATTTTTCACTCATTTGTTTAGTTCACAAAGCTTTATCTTTTACACAATAAAATATCAGCCACATCGTAACAAGCAGCCACAGTGACAAGATGACGAGAATACTGAACGGTTGTTGTATAATGGTCTCTCTATTCTGCACTCGACTGTGACAGCTGACCATGAACCATAATTTGATGCTCCCTTTGGACTGCAGCACCATGACATCTGTGAACTCAACTATCTTGAAGAGTCAAAGTCAAGTCAAGTCAAGTCAAAGTTTTTTATTTCAGTTAGGCCTTTTCAGGCACTTTTAAAAAGTCGAGACTCAAATGGGGCGCAGGGCGCAATTACTTTGACCACGAGTTCCCTGAAATAAAATGCATAACTATATATAAACTATTTACTATTTATTAAATTATAATATTAAATATTGTACCCGCGTAGCGCTCGTAACGCGTGCTACGCGCGGTTCCACGTAGCGCGGCTACGGCGTGCTACGTCCCGGCTTCGTTTACCTGCTACAATACACTCCACGTCCGCGTTTATCTCCGGCCACGCTCTTGTGTGCTGTGTGCTGTGTGCTGTGTGCTGTGTGAATATAATAACAGTGCTGTCATATATTATACGGAGGACGCGGGACGGATATACCCGAAGATACACACCGTTATAATTTATCAAATGTGCTTATTGGCTGTTAATTAAACAAGTATTTAAGAAAATATAATATTTAAAATGTATACAACCAGTCATATATTATTAGTCGTAATAAGAAGACCGTCAGTCGCATCACACACCACTAACAGTGTGTAAGGCAGCTGTGGAGGACTGTCACTGTGTCGGGAGCGGTGCACGTGTGTGTGCTCATGCTGGTACACTCGGGAACAATCAGAGCAGTTTCCGTCTGACCCTCCCCTTCCCCCCGCGGCCTTGGCCCCGTTTCCGGCGCCCGCAAGTATTTTACGACCACTCCAGCCCGCCGCGCCGGGAAGTTAGAGTGTTAGACACTTCACAGGTCACAGGTTCGTTCTCATTCTGAGTGTCCCAGTGTGCTGTGGCTGTACCTGTACCTGTGTGCCGCTACACTGTCGCGCTACATAGTGACGCACGCCGACTGTGCCTCAGGTTCACCACACTTCTCATCATTGCCGAACCATTATCTATACCTTACTGACCGTTTAATTATGATTAGTAAAAGTAAAATGTACATGTTTATGTACAGAGAATCTGCCACCATTCAGTCGCGTGTCAAACTGCCAGTTTATCATCGTGACTTATTAACTTTACATCGTTAGTTGTCGTTGAATATCTTTTCATTATGTAGATACAATGCCAATAGCCTCCCTCGTTGTATCGGCGACGTGTGACGATCTCGTGGGAGTACTGGTCGGAGTGATTACATATTCGTAGCGCTAATGGTAGACAAACGCCTCGCGAGCGTGGGGCCGCCCGCGGCCGCCCGGGCCACAGCGCCGTGTGGTCATGTGTTACTCGCCACATGTTGGTGCTGGCAGCGTCACTGCATAAGCATTACAGAAGGTCCACTCAGCAGAATTATACCAAACGCGAAAGCAAATTACGTTCGCACATAGGCGTTATTTGAGACATATCTGATTGAGTGTATTCCAAGCAGCGAGCGATGATTTTATAAGATAACGCTATTACATGGTGAGGAACGACTGTAAAAGTCGAACGATCGATGTCAAACAACATTTAAGCCTATATTATTATGTACTTTACGTTATGTTAGTCTAATTAACAATACTCTGTTGGGCTAGAAACTTTGCTGGGTCTGCATTCATTAAGTCCACAGTACGCGAATAACGACGATCGGAATTTTAAAATTTCTGCGCCATTTGAGATCTAGTTGAATGCTGACATATTGTGTGTGTGTGACACATGGAGCGTAGTGGAGGAGGACGGTAGGAGCAGAGCGCTAAAGACAAATCTGACAAACTAAGATATCAAGTTAAAAAAACAAAGCCATTTAAATTTTATGATTTTAACCAATAGTTTTCCAAGGATAAGTGTTTGAATTTCACTACGTATATACATATTTTGATGCTGAATGTACAGCAGGTCCACTCTATAAAATAGCTCACGCCGCAGACATATCAAAATACCGCTTAAATAAAGGAACAGATAAAGAGAAAAAACTGAGCTACGTCTGCTGATGACGGTACTAGGTGTAATGATTTAGTTTGAGGAGTTTATCGTGGTGCTGTATGTGGGGTACACCTTATGTAGGTACGCTTCTATTGTGTATTAAACTGTGCTAATATCGTGTAATGCGCGGGCGCCCGCGCCGTTGTGCGATGAATCACAGTTTACTGCTGCTACTGCCATGAGTATAAGTCGTTGCAGTGGACCTAGAAATAACAGCGAACGTGCTGCGACGCCTGCACGCCCACGCCACTGGAGGGTTAATATTTTCGTTGGTTCACATCCAGGTGCTCCGGTGTGATCTCGAGTGACGTCATGTTGCCAGCCGACGAAGAGAAAATGTTCTCAAATTTGACTCAAAACCGTTGACCCAACATGTACACTTGTACAGCAGTGCATCATCACGCATACAACCGCAATATGTTACAACAAGCTGAATGCTGGATGTGTTCCATCTGAATCCGTATAACGTTAACACGTGAAGTTTTTGGGATATCTTCGGACATAACAATAGGATGTAATTCTAAACTCTTTGTTGAAACGAAATGAAGGTTTTAAATGTTTTATGTAACTATGTCGATAGCACATCAATGGACAACGCCAGCAGGGACTACATCCGAGTGAAGGACTGATGATTATGTAAAACAACTAGGTATGAAGTTGTTATATAAAATAGCTAGGATCGATGTAACATCGAGTTCAGGCAAGTAAATTACTTATAACTTAACCTGCACAAAACAAGGGGACACCTAAACACTACTATCATTAGCAGATAATAATATAGTGTTTACGCAGTCGGCACGCGCACGCGCACGGCGCAAGGCGCGCGGCATGTGGGCACTAGTGGGCAGTATAATGAACATACAGGTGAACAGTTACTAGTCACACAACACACAACACACAACAAGGGTCAACATGTAATTAACACATAAATGACACGCGTCAGGGCTGCCCCGACTCCCGAGTGTCCTGACGGTCACACGCGGCCCCAGGGCTGACACCTCATTACATTCGCGTGTTTATTTTGACACGCTTATCATGCGGCCTCCACATGATTCGTCTTTTATCTCTAAAAAGGAAACGCATTATGAGGGCTCGTGATATCTCGAACACGTCGCCAGCTACTCGTGTAAATTAGTGTTTATATTATTATTGTTTATGTATAGTATTTTTATATTAGTCATAAATTTTATAATGTATTGTTTTATTTTATTTATATGGGCCTTGATGTCTGATTAAATAATAATAAAAAAAAACCCTTTGTATTTGAGCCAGTTTGAAAGTTGGTACTTAATTGTCAAAGTTTTTCGAAATAACAACTCAATATCTCGCAAATTTTCTTCTTAAAAATGATGGTTAGAAGATGAAGTACTGTGAAGCTGTTCTGCGATGTGTTCCGACGAGAATTAGCGACACTCATCGAGCATTAGCTATAAATCACGAGCGATCATGAACATTAACGGAAATTGCCGACTAACCCGTTTTCGCTGAACCAAAAATTACGCACATAACTGAATTTCACGTTATTTCTCTCAACTGGTCTGTACGATGCACAAATATAAAACTTTACGAATATTTACTTCACGAATAATTTATTTGAAGCAGTGCACGCTGTCCACTTTCGCGCGTCACGGACCTGCGGACGAAGCACGGCTCGCGCCCGTTCCGGTCTAGCATCAATCATCTCTAAGACGGTATTTTAAATTATAAATGAAAACGTTGTAAATTCATTGATCCACTGAGCTCTGAAAATAAATTTCTCGATACATATTCAACATTACACTGAATATAATGTAAACAGACCAAATAGTTAGAAAACGGTAAGACGCTGAGCGGCAGGTTATCATCATGCGAGCTGCTGTCCGCCAGACACGTGGAAATTACATAGTAAACGACATCACACGAGTACATAACATAAAAACCTCCATATGACTGCTTATACAGGGTGGAAGGGACATCGACGCACAAACGTTTACCATGCATTCAGTACATGATTCTGGACCCCTCAGCGTTGAAATTTTTCGTAGGCTTTTCCTTAATTTTTACGTTTTTTTCTGCAGTTTTTTTTACTTCAACCTGTATAAAATCATTATTTCCATCTAACCCATTGAGATTTTTAATTAAAAAATAATAAATTCACTATTTTCACAAAAAACAGCAATGCAAATAAAACTCGAAGGAGCTACCTGATCAGCTGTTTCGAAAAGTTCACTTGCGAGGTCAACACCGGCCTAGTACCTACACACGCCGGGCGGCGCGCGCGCATTTATTCCCTTCAAAGGCGCCGACAAAGGGCCGCGGCGATAAGCGGTCTCGCAAAAAGCTATTTCGACAGTCCCGATGAATCTAATAGACGCGTCACACAGTACCTCATGCTGTAATAATCTCTATTAAAGTCCTATTTACAACTTTTATTTAAACTCATTATGAGGGATCATTATTTTCCTAAACCTAAAGTAAAGGAGATTTAAAGAAAGATTAAATAAGTTTATTGTATTTTTCAATCAATTTTTGGCATCAACATTAACCTTAGTTTTAAATGCAATTCAACAATCTAATTTATTGTTTCATAAAAAAATAGATCTATTATCGTACTTATTTTGTGAGTACGTACAACTTAATGTGATTGTAAAGTCTATCATTTTATTGATCTGTGGTTGGTCTAGGCATAGTAGGCACCGTTGCGGCAAATTTAAAGAAATTTCGGTTTAATTCAAAGAAACGTCGGTAAAATAAATTTCTTTTGAATGTCGCCGACTTTATCAAATTTTTGCCAGTTCCTAGTTTTCGTTGAGCGCAAACGGGTGTGCTGTTTGTCGTGAATTCGTGTTTAAAAGTAATTTTCTGTGTTTGTGTTTTATTTGTTTGAGTCACAAAGTCAATCAGACTTTTAAAATGCTTTGGTGAACAATACTTTAGTGCCCGTGACTACGGGAATATGCTCATGTGCAATGGTGTAGTACGTGGGGACGCGCGTCAGGCACTTCGTATTTAAGTGGAGATATATCCCGGAGCTGTAAGTTCATTTTTTAATGCCTACATTATTGGATCGCTATGTACTTGCAAGCAACCTTTTTATTTTAAATCCTCATCGGAATCGCTATTTTATGGGAATAAGCTTATTAATTGTTTTTTTTTTCCTTATCTTTGTTACTTAATAAGTATCTATCATCGGTTATCAACACTAATCAAACTTGATTTTATGTGGTATTAATGTCGTCGTTAGGCGTACGTTCTCGAACGCCCGCGGCCGCGGCAGACTTACGTGTGAGTGGTACTTAGTTAGTTAGGTATGTACAGTGCGCGCGGCCGCGCGCGCCAACATTCACTGCGGAGCGATGTGATCGCGTTGTTTGCAATACATTGCGCGCTCAAAAATAACAATTTCTGTAACCGATCATTAGCGAGATTAATGACTTTAATAATTTGAATTATGGCATCATGTGTGACCTGTCCTCGACGTTTGCGCGTCGATGTCCCTTCCACCCTGTATAATTAATGAATGGATTCGCAATAAATCTCGCTGATATTGCGTGTAATCACCCCTCGGGGCGGATTGGTGACCGCTGTATGTAGTCGTCAGCACTGCGGAGGACTGTGCTGACAGCATTCTGGTGTGATTGAACGAATCTATTATCTTTCCGCCACCTACCAGTGTAGACTGTTTCAGGGACCTGACACCAATTTCCTTTATCAGAACATGTTGCAGGTCCCGGGACCCTTACATAGCTAGCTGAATATTAAACGTTACAAAATAGCAGCCGTTTCTATCGTTTTGTGTTTGTAAATTATGTTCATATTAAACTCGGGATTAGGTTGAACAAGGCAGAATACTTTATTATTATGTTAAGTGTTAAACTCCGAGTCACGCAAGTGTCATAACTTTTAATTAACAAAAAACAAAATTAACAAAATTAACTAAACACCTAGAGTCCTATACTTAACTATATTGTAAAGGTACAGTCAACATGATATGTTATTTATCATAGCTCGTGTTTACGTGTACCTACTTTACTAAAAGTATTCCTTTATGTTGAATGTCGTGTTTATTCCTAGTTAATGTACCTATGTGACGTAATGTAGCAATGTTCAAGTCGAAGTATGTTGAAGTTCAAGTGTACGAGTCCATTCCGTGTTTGTGTGATCGTGTCTTTCCTGAAGATCTTTTGCTATAAAAACCGACCACAATATCGCTTACACTCTGATTTGTTGCATGATGACCGAGAAATACAAATACGTGATAGCTAGTGCTATATGAGCACAAATCGACACGACACACAAGTCACAGCAGTGTGTTGTGTCATGTTGTTTGACACAGCCTCATGTTAGCTGACAGACATGACACGACAAAAGACAGAAGGTCAACGCTACAAAATGCGAGATTACAAGATAACTCACAACAGCCGTGTATGTTTTCAGATGAGGTTCCGAACATATACACAGGCGCGTTTGATTCCTGACTGGTGCTGTTTCTTACCGTGAGGACCGTCTATACCTACTTATTTCATGGAGCAACACGCGAGGCGTACCGCCCGCGCCGCCAAGCGCGGCGGCCGGCATACGCCACTGCGCGAGGCAATATCCGGCGACCGCAAATAAAATATACGTGACCGAGTGAACGACGCCGATCGTGTGGACGCGAACGAGCCGCGAGGGTACTACAGACCGAAAGGGCCACTGGGCTTAATTCTTATGTCTACAATAAGATAATAAAAAAACCGACTCCAAAAAACTCAAAAACAAAACTAATAACTAAAAAGCAAAAAATAAATCTTTTATTAAACAATACAGTAGTTGAAGAATATTGAAATCGGTGCCAAGTAAAACATAAAAGTAATATACCTTGCTGCTATAATAGCGACATTGAAACAACGAGTTCACGTAAAAATTGTCGAGTGCGAGGCGAATTATGCGTCGGACACGACAAATGCACTTCGCCAATCGTGTCGGTTTATCATTGCATGTTTTACTTGGCACCGACTTCAATATTCTTCAACTACTGTATTGTTTAATAAAAGATTTATTTTTTGCTTTTTAGTTATTAGTTTTGTTTTTGAGTTTTTTGGAGTCGGTTTTTTTTTTTTGTTAAAAAATTTAATTATTTTACAATTTTGAGTGATGGGTAGACCTAGTAAAGACGCTTCTCTTGAAAAACTTTACAAAGGTCAAATGTATGTTGCCCCAAGTCGAGTGAAAACCTTAGATGGTATTGCACTATGTGATTTTAAAATCAAATAATTTACTGAGCCGACCACATGATGAAAACGCATTACGAGAAATGAAAAGATTAAGACGACTATTGTAACTAATACTGTGATAGTCTTGACTTTTAGAGGTTTAAAATGAGCCCAAACCTAAGGGGTTTACTAGTAGCTACTGAACAGTTCCACCATCTATCTCCTGGCTCCATCATCAGACCCTCTACACCAAATGTCCCGTATATTTGGTATAGAGGGTCTGACTCATCAAAATATATTGAGTGATCCCAAACTCGAAAGTTTTATTCCCTAACTCCTTACCGTTGAGGAGTACTATGACATCCATCATCAGCTCAGCATCATGAAATTATGATTTTCAGACGCCAACACTTGACTTATTAAGAAATAACGAGGTTAAGAAATCTTCCTTCCAATACTTGAACGTCGGAAAACATCTCCATTTAGGATATCCTTAAACTGTTTTTTGTCTTCACTATCGAATCTGCAATATTACCCATCTCGGCTTAAAGTGCGCATCAATACGAATAAAATAAGCCCAAACACTATGTAGCTGCTATCAACCATTAAGGAGTTCCCTAAACTGTACTGCATCTGCATCACGGACCTTGCAGTGGCAGTCATTACCCATCTCAGTGTAAAGATCTTGTCAACACGAATAAAATAAGCCCAAACACGAGGTAGTTAAGATGTACCGTTGAGGAGTTCCCTCGATCCTCTGTCGTCTCCATCATCAGATCTGCCCTAAACCTCCATAGTATTGTAGTCTTATCAGATATACACATAAATATCAAGTTTTTACCCCATGCTCGCCTACAATTTTCAAGAGATGCCCTCGATTTCTCAGGGTTTCCACCATCAGGTCCTGACCTGATGACAATGGGACCAAATGACAAGCATACCCTTTCAAATAAAAAAAGAATTTTTGAAATCGGTCCAGGCGTCTTCGAGAAATCGAGTAACAAACATAAAAAAAAAAAAAAAAAAAAAAAAAAAAAAAAAAAAATACAGCCGAATTGAGAACCTCCTCCTTTTTTTTGAAGTCGGTTGAAAACAAGACTTATCGATCTCTTTAAAATGTCAAGGGGCCGGTACACACTCGTAACATACAGCGTTTAATGATAATACATGTGGCGCCACACGGCACCTCTCTCTGTGTGTACATACCTACGTGGCGATAGAGAACTAAAGCGCTTGACAAGGACTAGCAGCTCAACGAACTCCGAAGTACCGGTACGACGTCACTATACAATGTAAATACCTAGTGTGCGTCATCATAACAGTGCAGGGCTCGCCAAACTTCCACAACTGCTCTATAACCAACCGAGCGACGGCGGCGGCGGCGGCGGCGGCGGCGGCGGCGTCTCATTCCGATCACTACTTACACACATAGCTGTGTACTTGAACGTGTAGTGAGTACGTACTAGTACCCACAGGTACCTACTTACGGCTACATGGTCTGCCACTCACGCGCTCAATGTATCGCTAATGTATTGCTCCCACAGCACGGGAGTGGGCGGCGCGGGCGCGGGGCGCGGGGCGGGGCGTGTTGTGCGGATAAGTAATCGCCGGTAGTCAGCAGCTTGTCTTTATTTACTGTTTTATAGTAATAGCTAATTACAGTCTTTGTTAACGAAATATGTACAGTAGCAGTACAGTGTGGACTCACTCACTGACTGACATCTAATGTTTTAGTTTGAATGAATACCGTATTACGTACTTACGGTACGTAGACAAATATAGTATATAATTTGAAACGAGCACATGTGATCTCTAAGATACTTTACGCCAAGCCGTACAGCAAGCTGTACCGAGAGAAAATTGAATTTCCACGAAATTATATCCAAGTATTAATAAGCAGATATCAAATGAAACGCCATAAATTTGAAGCTATTTTAAGATGTGCACATCTGCGGTCTATATAATCTGTGCCGTAGATAATGTCTACTACAGAAAAATAAATCAGCAAAAAAAGATTCACTTAATAATGAGCCGATGGACGCAGATTTCAGTAAAACAAAGCTAGGGAGGCGTATGCGCAGGCGTGGCGTGCGTCGGGCGGTGGAATTCAATAAAATCATTGTTATTACAGTAAGCCGGCTGAAGTCAACAACACATTGTTTCACTGAAAAATTCCCATCGTATGTTATTTCAGACGTGATGAACTGCGCGCAGATCACTGTAACGACTGTTTGTGGACAGTTAAGCCGTCGTCCACTGTACAGTACATCAATAACCCCCAGTATACACACGTGTGTCAGCACACGCAACAGATGCGCGCACGTCGTCACTTCATCACTACAATGTGCGCGTGCGACACATGACGTCACTTATTTAACCGAGCCACATCGACATGCAATATTTTGTCAGCTGTCGCATTTTGTAATGCAACTGTACATGTAATGTTTGTGCATCACGTGTACAGTTACTGTTCATAATGTAAGCTGTCGGACGCTGGAACGTCAAAAGCACAAGTCAAGTGATTTAACAGTGAGACGAGAAACTAATATAATTACATAATATTGCATCGCGCCTGTACTGCCCTAAGGATTAGCCACAGGTGTACTATTATTGTACACCCATATTTCGCCGATGCCTTTAGCGAGTCCTATATAATAGGAGGCGAGCTTATTGCCGTGTGCTTTCATACAGAAAATCCCGACCCAAGAATCGAACCCAGGGCCTCAGGCTCAGGTCAATGAGGCAGTCTACTAATTTAATTAATTGGGTTCAAATACATATTTCAATAAAATATTATTGTAGCCATTATTTTCATCATGATCTACGCCAAGCTTCCGTAGCACTTCCTTCATAAAGCATTTATCTTGTTTAGTCGGGGATGCTGACGCAGCGCAACCTAACACACTGGGAGATTGAGAGATTAATAGCCTATAGACGGGGGCACAGCGGGGGCACACCGGGGGACGGTCACCCGAGGACACAGTACAGGGGTGACGACGAGATATACCTATACTATGTTATCTTATGAAGTGGCGGAAGATCGTAACACAAACGACTTAAATGATGATACGACTGGATTTGAAAAAAAATATTAAAATACCAATACCGGTTTATAATGGAATTCTAAAACGGTATTGGTAAGTTAATAACCGGATACGTAGATACAGTGATATATATAGTACGATACGTGGTACAGTAGATAAGTGTTATACTTAACTAGCATAGTTAACAACCCTAGGATACATTGAATTCGACACAAGCCTGGCCACAACACTGAAACTAATTCATGAACAGGAAATTAAATGTTCATGACTTTAATATAATAGCCACTGAATTTTATAGCTAACATCAGTATATAGGGAATAATAGCTAACGAGAGTAACACAAAGAAATATTATTATAAGTACAACGGTAACAATAACATAATATCGGCGCCGGCGCTGGCGCCCGCGTCGACACTATTACTGCGATAAACATGAATGGTTTCTGTAGTATTTACACTTTAGCGTGCGGACACATCGGCGGACACGCGTCCGCTGATCAGCGTTGTCAGACGTCCCGATTAAATGTCCTGCGCGGGACAGGCTCAGTCCGGCTTTTCGGTAATATACCGTAAATTTTATGAAAGCAGAATTACTCATCCAGTTTAATCTAGAGCTATCCTGTGCAGAGTTCTTCATTTTTATCAAAGAGAAAGAGGAAACTTTAAAAGAAGTTAAATCTTCACAAAAATATCATGAATAAGTAATTCTTATAAATAATTATTCTCTTATTGTAAGTTCCAATTTGTAATACTCACTTCTTATATTATATTATGTGAAACACCACATAATGAATAAAACTTTTTTTGACTTTGACTTGTGCTTTTTATTTTTTTTATTCAGAAGACTAAGAAGACTCAACTACCTAACGATAGTGTAAATCTGGATTAAAATATCATATTTTTATTAAAATATATTTTCTATGGCTATTTTTGTTATCTATTGTCACGTAAACGTAACTCAAATAAAAAGATAAATATTTAAAAACTTTTGATTATATTATGGGGGAACGAGGTATGGTGTTCCTCCATTGAAAAGGGAGGATCCTCCGACCAGGCAAGGTGGTTAGCCTGGCGGGCCGAAGCCCGACAGTTGATGTCGGATATTCGTATATGTGTTAGAATCGTTGTTAACTTTCATAGTGCGATTCAGGGTTTGTTGTTGTAGCTTCACTCCGATAGATGGCGCTTTACTTTTTGCCATGTTGCGATGAGTAGTCGCTACATCACTCCCCCCCAGACCGGAGGTCGATGCTGTTGAGTCTTGAGGTTGCTTGCCAGGGCCAGTGATGATTCCAGTGAGTCGGAACCGAGTGCCGCATAGTTCACAGTGAGTCGGAACTAGGTGCGGTGATGCTGCGAAGTCCTCAGTGAGTCGAGGTAGTGCAGTGAAGAGTAGCGGCTGGCTGCTGCGTCGACCAGGAGAGAAGGGCTCTGCTAGTTGACCGGCCGAAGTGCAGTGTGCTGTGCCAAGGTTGCTGATGAGAGGCCGATGGGAAGAACCAGGCTTGCGCGGTCGCTGCAAGCGTGTGGTTACCCGTTGGGGCCGAGGATACTGGCTGGCAGAATGAGACTTGCTTGATGCTGCTCGAAGGGTACTGGAGGGGTGGAGAGGGGAGTGAAGGCGATGATGCCGTCGAAGGTTGCGAAGATGTTCATTGTCAGGGGTCACCACTATGGGGGAACGAGGTATGGTGTTCCTCCATTGAAAAGGGAGGATCCTCCGACCAGGCAAGGTGGTTAGCCTGGCGGGCCGAAGCCCGACAGTTGATGTCGGATATTCGTATATGTGTTAGAATCGTTGTTAACTTTCATAGTGTGATTCAGGGTTTGTTGTTGTAGCTTCACTCCGATAGATGGCGCTTTACTTTTTGCCATGTTGCGATGAGTAGTCGCTACAATATACGTTTTTTTACTATGTCCCGCTTTCGACGAAAGAATCCCGATTTTTTCACTCAAAAAGTTTCCGAACATAAAATCCCGACTTGGCAAAAAAAAAAAAACTTGGAAACGCTGTCGCTGATGTGTCCGCACAACCGCGCGATCACAACGCTTCCTGCGTTTGTCAGTATGTACGCGCCTTAATATTATGAGTTTACGAAATGTGTTCATCTTGGTACATCAGTCGCTAATTCTGTCACAATCAAACCGACGGACTATACTCGCCTAATGATGACAGCTGTCAAAACATCGCGCTATTAAACACACTCACGGTGATGCGTGGGCGACGGATTGTTATTCAATTCACATAGAACCTGGTGCTAATACTCTTTAGAAATAAGCTTAAACCTTGACATCACATTGTAAATTACTACGTGTTCCGTTTCCCCAACAGCCGCGCCCCGCCTTGTTGTTTATACGGAATCAGTTTTACCTGTTCATCTTCTTTTACCGTCTGGAAAACAATATGTTGTATAATAGTACGATATACGAGAGATACCATTTGCCTTTATTAAAATACTGAATACAATATCGGATGATATGGTTAGCGCAGTAGCTAAGCGATTTCCGCTTTCTGCGGTTATGCGTGTCGCAGGTTCGATTCCCGCACGGAACAAATATTTGTATTTGTAAAGATAATTATATATATACATATATATATACTACAGCATGTTATAGAAATACAAAGAATAAGTACGAGCACTTTATGTCAAGCATCAATAAATATTATGTCTAATTATGAAACATACGTTACACTACACTATAAACAGTCAGTACGAGTACGTAGTGTGTCGGTTGAATGACTTCCTGATATGTTAATAAAATTATTATGACATTATATATGTACTTACGTGCTACTGTAGCATTTTTTACTATTATGTTAGGTATGTTTTGTTATATTATATATTTTGTTTCCATGAAAGTAGTTTTTTCTTAATGGTAATACTAACTTTATTGAACCCGATTTATTTTACATTCCGTATGTTAACGACGGTACTCATTAACAGTCACCGGCAGCTAGCCGCGCTCAACCAGTCCACGGTTTACATGTTTAGGTGTGAGCGAGGTACACGGTAAGTATACAGTTACAGCCATTAATCCTGAAGGGTTACACAGACGTGTGCAGTTGTAAACCAAATATAATTATTTATTCGTGTGCTATTATAAAGGTAACATTAGAGCAATCACGCGCCAATGCTGTTTATCTTTAAGCTTATTACAATAGTAGGAAGTGTGAGACAAGTGAAAAGCGCTATATGTACAACATACATGAGTAATATGTAGTATAATATAATATAACAACACGGCGGCGGGCGGAGGCCGCTCTCAACAGCCGCACCACGACCGACTACCCTCCGCCGCCGCTTTACAACAACATTAACAAAATCAATTAAACTTCTTCAGCTGGAGTTTGTATAGACTCTTCATCGTCTCTTTTTAATCTAACTTCAATCAGGTAAATGCCGCCCCTCCTTCAGAATACATTGACATTATTCAAAAATTGTTTCAATTTACCCGTTTCGTGAGGAATCAAATCGCTCTTAGAAATAATTTCATAAGATTCAATCAACATAAAAGTTACATTATGTAGATTCGAGAATGTCAGAGCGACAAGGCTTCCAGGCAATGTAGAATGAAATAAGTTGAGATGTCAGGTAACACCGGGGCGCAAGCTTTCTGGAAAGTATATAGATAACTTCATTTGTGGATGATATTTGAATCCTTGAACAAGTAACACAGAGTATCTGCGTACTGTAAGTACGGGTTTAAATGTTCCTATATTGTAAGATCTGTGCAGGCGTCGGCCGGCGCGACATGCCACATAAGTAATGGAATTATAAAGGAAGTGTAATTGCAGGCGCTGCATCAGCTGCGGGCTGCAGACTGCGGCAGTGGCTGAGGGCTGTTTGCATCATTTCAATTGTTTGGAAGCTGCGGTGAAAGCCGAGGTTATACTTGAGCCAAAATGGTCATGAAATATTCAGTCTTTAGAATACAAATGTGCGTTAGTTTCAACAATTGGCACTTACGAGTAAGTACCTCGTGTGTTATATCTACAGTACACATCGTGTGAGGTATAATGGTTGCGTAATGATAAATAAAACGATCCAGCTTGCCGTGGAGGGTTTAAATTGAAAATGTTCTGCAGAGAATCAACTTTGTTCTAAGTAGTAGGTAAATAATAATATGTAATAGTTGTTAGTTACAATTAACTGTTCCTAATAAACTGATAGGTTCAAAGTTTGTGTTCCATATCGAGTGTATAATATTGACTGTCCCCCGGGGTTTGTTGTTGGGTTAAGCTCGCAAAGGTTACGATGGTTTTAAATAAGAAATCCAATTTGAGAATTGGTGTTTAAAGATTGTACACAAGTCATATTAAAATTTTCAATTTCATTTAGTTTACTTTGGTAAAGTTTTATATATAATCGTTATATCTCGCTCCCAGTAACCCAGTAGGTACGGACGCGACGCGACCGCGACCGCGTGACCTTTGTGGATATGATGTGAGACGCTACTTCATGCTGTTGTCCCAGACAAGGTATGATGTGTTTAATGAAGTGGGCCACAACGTTCTGACACATATTGTGCCTTGAACATCAGCTGTCGGCTGTTCAACATCACAAAGGATCTCAATTGAATTATTGCTCAGTAGATTGGTCCGTGTAAGTAGCGCCCGCGCCGCCTCAGTACACTGTCCACAGATTGACTTTGTCACTATAGTGGATCCCTTTTGTGACACACAACAAATAACAGGTACTTATGTACTATATTCTGTTCCTAATGAGCCTAAAAATTAATTAGCAAAATGAAAACTAATTTAATTATTTTAATGCCAAACACTTTGTTAATTAATGTTTGTAAAATTAAATACCATTGATAATTGCTTTGGTATCTGCATATGTACACATAGGTTCAATAGCGAGTAAATGGTTGACGGTTGTAAACCATACGCCACTGTCCGATGAGTCTTCTGACCTGAACACCGCTATACATGATCTCCGCGCGACTCACGCGCCGTCTACATCTGCTACACTACATGACATATATGGGTCACTTGGAGTCGGCCGCACTTGAGCTGTCACCCGCCCCGTTACATATATTTACGAGATTGAGTCAATTTAGACGCACAAATTGGATATAAATCCTGTTCCCCCACAGTAAAGCTTGGCGATGTTCAAAACAAGGGAAGTTAATTTATGTTTATGTTAGGTACTCGTATATGATGGCACCGGCCTACTGACACAGTTGTTGCTACCGATGCAATGTTTTCTATAATCCAGTTTAGCTCCATAACAAGCTTTTTACTTCCTCCTGATCACAGGAGCAGGTTCGCGTTCATTCCTGAATCATTTTATTAATTATCGCGCAATGTGTCGATTTAAATGTTCACCCTAGAAGCTTGTAGCGACTACTGCTCGCAACATGACAAAAAGTAAAGCGCCATCTACCGGAGTAGAGCTACAACAACAAACCCTGAATCGCACTATGAGAGTTTACGAGGCTTTTAACACATATACAAATGTCCACCTTGCCTGGTCGGAGGATTCTCCCTTTTCAACGGAGGAACACCATACCTCGTTCCCCCATAGGCTCTTTGAGATAGAAATTAAATAGCAGGTTGATTCATTACAGATATTTTTATTGCAAAACGTTATTAATGAATTTTAGAAGAACTTTTGTTGTTAATATGTATGTATCAAATATCATCTTAGTGGGATCTGTTGATTGCGAAACCGATACAAATGAGTTAGAGAACTGTGAACATGTGTCAGTTGTGGTGTGAGAGCGCAACACGCTCGCTACTGTCTCTGATACTGATATGATAGTCGTCGGCTAGGTGCTGGCATTAAGATTTCATTACTTTTTAGAGATAAACAAGCAGCTCCATCGAGACTTGGCTAGTTTTTTACAGAATGTTTTTGGTGGGATTTCTTTATTAATTTTAAGGGATACGTACAGCATAGACTTTGTATATATACTCGGTAATATTTGTTGATCAATTATAATATGCACATGTAATAATATATGTAGTACACAGTACATAAATTAAATTAAAAATAATTAGTTTTTCTGTCTAAAATTACTGCAGGTACACGTATGGTTCACGTGCTTCACGCGACAACGACGATGATGCGGCGACAGCGGGCGAGGCCGCGACTTATCGCGTCAACCAACCGCGCGGCACACATGCAGCGCGGCTGTACGCAGGAGCTAGCGGTGTGCTGTGTGCGTGATACACTAGCGCTAATATAGTAGTTACAGAAGGCTCACACCACACGTCTGCAGCTGAACTTAAAGCACACAAAAAGTGTAACTTACAGTCAATTATATAATATAGAGATGTCACGTGGCAAATTACATTTATTTTTCTTATCGTTAACGACTTTAGAAAATCAATTTGGATTCCTCTGTGAATTCTCTCACGCTGTGTCCGTAAGTTCATGCTTGTGAGTATATCTACATTGTTTGAAGCGGACCTTCTGAAGCTATATATTTAGTGTCGTCGTCTGTAACACAAACACAATAGTGAGCCGTTGCGTCGCCGTCGCCGCGTCGTTGCGATCGAGGTCAGATGAGCGATACGACCACTGTGGATAAACAAACGGACATTATTCACAGCTTTATGTAACGACGTTAATCTTGCAGTGATAAGCAAAGGAAATGTGAAATGTTTCAGATTAAGATAATCGCTCAAATGGCTGATTTGTTTCGAGTCGCTGAGTCTAGCCACTACCCCATGCCAGGCAAGAGCTTCCACGAGGGATGAAACCTGAGATCGTCAGACGCACCTTGATCCATTAGCCTCTCTACCACCATTGATGACTGGCTAACCTTAGCATTGCGGCACGCCGCCGCTCCGTGAGGGACTCACACCTAATAACTGATGCCCACTCGATTGAAGAAAACCCCATGTATCATATGTAGAGATGAGACAAGCACTGTTACATGTCTGAATCAATCACAATGTAGTTGTCAATACAGACAAACCTGAATTTAAAATATTGAAAGAAGAAGTTTATATTAAACTTTACGTTGAACTTTGAGCAGCAGGTGAGATGAAATAGACAGATTGCATGTAACACTGACATTGTAAATACAAGTAATGACTGTTATCACTATGACATATTATTAACGTTAAATAATGAATGAAACAATATATAATAATATATTCGGTGTGTGTGTTCGCGTTGCCTCGTTTAGTATATTTGGTAGATTTTATTAACAGATCATGTAACAACAAGTTACCGACCGTTACTGATGTCGACCGTACCACCGTGGAAATAAAATTTGATATCCGTTTAAACACGTACAACTGTTTAAAACTTAGAAACCCTTATAGGGCCCCAAATCCAGTTCGTCATGTCTATACTATACAGGGCCTTCGTGTTGCCTTGAATATACTCTGGTAGGTACTCACTGTGTGTGTGTGTGTTCGTCAGCCGCTGCAACTCGTGTGAAGGTCCACAGGTCTGGGTCAGCTACCTGAAACAACAGTCACACATTACACAATCACCGTCGAGCACAGTCGACGTGTGGTGTGTGTGTCACAACACATGCACACGTGTCGCACACAGTATCAGCTGCAGCCGGATGACGAGTATTATATCATTGCAAAAAAGAAAAAGAACACTCGCTATATTATTACACAATCCGATAGTGTCGCTAATATAAACAAACTAAAAGAAAATATTGAATTTTAATAAACTTGTTCATATTTTCAAGTAATTACTCATACCATGGCCATTGAACAATTAATCTGTTAAAATTTAATAGGTAGGTAAAGTAAGATAAATACAATACAATAATAGTATTTTGTTAAAAATGTACTCTTTCAGTTTGCCATATGTCATTACTTCCCAGAATTTGATTCTTATTAGGGACACTATCTATTTTTTCCAAAATCAACTGGTTCGATACCTGGCTACGAAAATTGTTTTTTCAAAAATTCAATGATGCAGTTTTAGTTTTCATCAAAATCGGACTTGAGACTCCTTTGAGTATTTTTCTCTATTCCTTACAGTTTCGGATTTGGTCATCCACGCCCACTTGAAAATTTCACCCTGTCATATAGTATAATGTCCTGCCATAACGATTACATTATTAACACACATAGCAGAGATTTTTGATGATTTTCTGAGATTTCTGAGAACAAAATATCACTTTGACACATGAACCTGCCACTCAGCAGGCGCGTCTACGACCATTCCACCAATCCGGCAGCTCATTCTATAATCAATATAATAGCCTATAAAAAAACCTGCACATATTAGATCCCAGAGTACCCACAGAAGGTCAACTCTTCCGGCAGTACAAGCGTGATGCTATGTTATTTTTATGTTATGTAACTATATATTAGTGTTAGATACATGAGCTTCTACGATATGTATGCAATAACAGATTAGTGTCGCGCATTGTGTGGCTTAAGACTTGTGTAAATATGTACATAGTGACAATACCTCCTGAATAATGCAGTAGTTAGCTCACCCACAGCCGACCTGTGCCGCTCCCGACGACCACTGTTCACCTAACAATAACCAGGACATGACCGACATTTACACACGTTCACTATTTATATGCCCACTCACAGATCACAGCGACATCAGCTGCGACCGTCAGGAAACTACGAGATTTTCTTCACAACTTCAGCCTTTTATTACATGAATAAAACAAACTTTTGTAACAGAACCCAGCAAGAGTTGTCGTTATTATCATCCTCAGCGGCAGTTTACCTGGGAGCTGGCACACAAGTTGCGGCATCACACACACGACACGCATCACGCCCCATGCCGCGCGTCCCGTGGTGTGTGGTGAGCGGTGCGCCGACAACTGAACGCGACGTAAATAGCGGAACTAGTATATTTTTAACGTAAATCTACTTTTTATTGTCTCGCTGACAGTTTTATGTGTTTCAACTATTGTTCTGTATACAAATATAGCGCACACTGCACACATAGGCCACAGTCGTTAAGCTGGGTGAGCCGGAGACAAACAAAACATTTATAATATGTTTTAAGTAATAGCTTGGCACATTTCGCTGATGCCATTTTTAAGTCTCAAGGTGGAAGGAATTAGCTTATTGCCATATACCGGCCACAATTCTTAATCCCAGAAAGCTATTCAGAAATTTCTTACACTTACTAACCTTTGCCCTGGTCATTGTAAATGTCACTACAGTGACAATGTCACCGTCTCTTCAAGGTCAGGTTGAACATGTTTACATATGTATATTGTATAATGTAGCGCGTGTTGTGACAACTTGATATATTGTGACAGCCGCCGCCCGCGCCGCCGCGACGCGTGTTGGCGCCAATGATCCACAATGATAGATGCGCGACAACTGACGGGTGAATGAACCAAACAAACGTAGGTATGTTTGGTTCATTAACCCACTGGCACTGGCAGTCAGCTGTGCAGCCCGACATGTAGCGTGTGTCATATGAACAGTGCACACCGACACTATACGTGGGGAGAGACTAGCAGAGCTCGGAGGAGTTACAAAGACATAAATACATTACTGAGCTACAATTGTTATGGCTCCTGGCGGCTTTACCGGGGTTGTATATGATTTTGATTTTATTATTCTCGGTGGTCGAGTAGTACATGTTACGCCTCTTCGAATAAAGGGCGTACATATTTATCTTGGTTAATTTATTAATAAGTACATTTTGTTGACATTTCCAATATCGTCGTGACTGCAGTTTGTATGTTTGTTTCACACAATGTTCACACAATCATTTCACTTTAACATTGAGTTCACAATTCTCGGATCAGCTAAAATGTTTGTTGTACTCTTTTAGCAAAATTAGTTTTCACTCTTCTATGTTTACCAACACTTGCACCGCAGGGACAGCCATGCAGAAGATCATAACTCGTCCGTCGCGCGGTAACAAATATACATCGTCACACGTGAGCACAGGCTAGGAAGCAAACAAATGATAATTTTAAACGATTTGCGATAAACATCTGGAAATATAATTTTTTAGTAATTATGTAGGTATATTGCGACACTAGTCGACCGGAAATACGATGTACGACGAGACATCTTGCACTCCGCACTCCGCACTCCGCACTCCGCACTCCGCACTCCGCAGTCGTCCATCTAAAGTCATTTGTTTCCCACGCGCACCTCACTAACTTGTTGAGAGGTGAATATTCGTCAAGACTCGCTCCATTAACTTAGTGCTCCGTATATACGAGTAATATACATTAATGAGGGTGTTATATTATTTCAGGAAGTCATTTAACGTTAATCTCCGTGGTTGGCCGGCTCATTGCACTACCTGTAGCGAAGAGGGGCGCGTGCGCAGTGCCACTTTCGCTGATGGCCGCCGCTTGCCGCGGCGCCACCTCTATCTCCCGATCCCTCCAGACTGCAACCAACGCCCTAGGGAAATGGTTCACGAACTGGAGGTTCGAAGTCAACCCGACTAAGAGCGCCGCCGTGCTCTTTGCGAAACGCGGCGTGGATCCTAGGCTCATAAGTCCCATCTCCATGTTTAGCCAACAGATACCCTGGGAACTGACGGCCAAATACCTAGGTGTGACCCTCGAACACCGAATTAAATTCACCGCGCCGCTTTTGCTGTCGGTCGCATCCATTTTATCCTCAATGCGCGGAGTAAATTAGCGCTCAAGTCCAAGGTGCGAATTTACACCACATGCATGCCCATGCTATCATGATAAACGCTAGCGTCGTGTTTTCCCACGTGAAGCCTTCCAGACTCCATTGCTTACAAATCCTCCAAAACCGTTTCTTGCGCAAAGCCACAGGCTCGCCCTGGTACGTTCGCAATAAACAGCTCCACGTTAACCTAAACCTCCCGACCATCAGTTGTTTCATGAAGAAAGCGTCTAAACGCTTCTTCGACTCTGCTCCCTCGCACCCGAACCCCTTAGTCGTATCTGCCGCCAATTACACCCCTTCCCGTATATCCAAAATTCGCCTTCTTGAGCACACCCTCACGTACCCAGAAGATGTTATCACCCTCCATCAGGAGGCGCTCCGATTGGTTAGGAAAACTACCAACACTACACACAGCCGACCGTCGTACCGTCCTCGCCGGCGAGGCGAGTAGCGTAGTAATAAATCAAATGTCCCTTAATAATCACAATCAGATCCAGCAAGTCCTCTCTTGTATGCCCCCCAGCAACGCCCTAAGCCGAGATTCGAGGCCCACTATGGGACACCCTTAGCAGTGTTGCTTAATATTATTTAATTCGCTCGGCTGGAGGCCCTTCTGGTCTCGCTATTTGCCTGGTTAAGCAGTAAAAGCTCCCTGAGCTAACTGCGAGAGACAAGTCATAAAAAAAATAAAAAGCCGCCGCCACGACTCGCATTGCATCGCTAATCCTTCCAGGTATTAAATTATTGCATTCACCATAGTTATGTAAATTAAGTTTTTTACTATTTGAGGTTGTTCTATCAAAATAACTTGCATGGCACTGTATAATACTGACTCACTGTATATCTGTAGACTGTGTCTTCGTATCATTCATTGAGTATAAAGCGGTTGCGTGAGGACCACCTGTTGCTAGTAAATAGAGAACCCTCCCCGCCCCCTCCCTCTGCACGACTCCGAGGAGTGCTGAATGTGGTCATTACAGCGAGGAGCAGGCGACTGGCCGCCGGCCGGCCCTCTCCCTGGTGTGTCGGCAGTCAGAGGTCGTCACATACGTACACAGACGCGCGCGGTTTATGGATGCTTGTATTATTTTACGTGGAGACTCAGGTCGTACACTGATTGAAAAATATATGTATATGAACGGTAACTTTTTGACGTTGACAGTTCAATTTATTGTTTCAAAGTCTATAATACTTTTATGTATCGGTTATTCCGTTTTCAATGTGTGTATCGCGTAGTACGCAGTTTCGTAGTAAATCTAAACATATGAAAATTGTTGGTGAATATCACAGCGATTACATTTGACATAAGTCGGTACAAGAGCTTAACTTCCACACACGACAGACAGTAGTGGAGCACAACATTAACTACCTAAGTGTCCTCTTAACGGCAGTTATCATCATATTATCAATTAGCGACAAACAGCCAACAGGACACCGCGACCGTGCGGACTGGTGTGTCGCGTGACGTCACCGCAACCGTGGGAAGACGCAGACATGTGGCGCCCGGAGTAATTACACAATATCCATTAGTGTAACGACAGAGGTGGTACCTCTAGCTAGGATATCGTAGTAATATCACCTTTCGTCGTGCTTCTATACCTATTCACGACCAATTTACCTCCCTGTATTAAATAGTCTGTTTTCAATACAGACCGCTCGGTGCCCGGCGCCCGCTCCCCGGTGACACTAATCCTACATAACTCGGTAGGTACCTACTCACATTTTAAAAGTCACCAAGGTAGCATTACAATGTAACAAATAAATATACAAAATAAAAGTAATCGAATAATATTTGTACGAAGTGTGCCGTCGACCTTCACGAGTACGAGCAAGAAGTTCTGTGTACCCTTAACATACACTACACCCGTGTCCTAACAATGTGTGTGTCATCATAAACCCGCACTAGGTACTCCAGCATCATCACGCACAAGTGTCGCCTAGTGTCGCCACATCTACCGTGTAGTGTACTGGTCCCGCGACGTGTGACA
Organism: Shargacucullia verbasci; assembly: GCA_947562105.1. Classification (NCBI taxonomy): domain Eukaryota; kingdom Metazoa; phylum Arthropoda; class Insecta; order Lepidoptera; family Noctuidae; genus Shargacucullia; species Shargacucullia verbasci. The sequence goes on along the minus strand of OX387292.1, from coordinate 14,304,558 downwards.
CGCTCTAACACGCTCTAACACGCTCTAACACGCCGCGACACGTCGTTAACTATAATTAGGCGCCACTAACTTGTACTACACTACTCGGTGTGGTGACCTGCCATACTGTTGGCGCTACATCCATCAACCCGATATTATTGTATCCACTCAAATGGAAGCCATTAAGTTTATCTGATGTAATTCCTACAAATATGAAGCAATTTCGATCGTGTAGACCTATAGCGAAAATTCGGGTGAGTTAGAAATACATAGGTTGCGTAAGTTGGTGTACATAAATGGTAACTGATCGTTACATAGCCTTCGGCATAACCGCGTGAGGGCTCGTTGCATAGACTGGTTATTCCGTTATGTATTTACTCGCACACCAGAAATAGTTACAAGCAAAATAGTATCGCTTTAATATAATATATAATGCTCATGTATGTTCGGGACTTATGAAGCTTAGCTATTGATGCAACACGTAACGTAACGAACCGAATTGATACGCCAGTGTAGTGCACAAGCTTGTTACTGACATATACTGAGAGATGATGCTTGTCACACGATGAGCCGTGAGCTACAGGCGCGCGGCGGCGCGGGCGGGACAGCTGCGGTGTGTCCCCGGGTATATATGTACTTATCTACTGGTATACACATAGGTATACATAACACACACAACACAACACAAGCCCTCCGAGATCGCCACTAATGGAATGTTTTCGTGGATCTTCCATCAAAAGAATTGCTTCGCAGACATTTTTATAAGAAACTGCTTTTATTGTTTCTTTTGCGAACAGAAATATGATTTGAATTCCAATATTAAGAAGCGCGGCTCAACAACAACTAATACATCAAAGTATATTTAGCGGTTGACCTAATACCACCTGGTACCTGTGGCTCCTCGGGGCTATCAATACAGTAGAGCGTTGATTATCCGAACTAATTGGGTGACATGGGTGTTCGGAAAACCGGTTTTTTCGGATAATCGGACTGTATAGATTCAGACATACATATTTATGTACATGTAAATGAAAACCATATTTACATATCTTTAATGACAAATAGGAATTAAATGGGTGGCGTCAGCCTAATTAGTCATAAAGTCTAAAATTTCGCTATCCTGCATAATTTGGTACACCGGTAATTTGGTATCGATTAGCGGCTACTTGGAATTTACATACGAGTACAGTTAACAAGTTGAGACAAATGCGCGAGCACTGTAACGCGCGAGTCAGGCGGACGCGGACGTAGGGGTTCGGATAAGTGGTCGTTCGGCTGATCGACGTTCGGATAATCGACGCTCCACTGTAATTTAAATTATTAAACACGACGACATATACAGTTTCGCGTTAACTATTGTATAATACATTAATATAAATATAATTAGACACCAGTTGTTAATGTTACTGTACGTTAATGCAGACACTCACACAACATTATGTACTTAGGAGTATCAAAGTGTTACATACGACTAAAGACCGCTATGGAAGTCTCAAGATTTTAATTAAAATGTGAATAGGGTCAGGTACCGGCCGCGCAGGCGCAGGCGCACAGTTTACAGACCAACTTTGGACATTATGCAATGCTTTTGACATAATGTCCAAAATGCAAGACGCTACTGCCTCCAATATTTCTGGCATATTGGAGGCAGTAGCGTCTGCGGGATTAATATTAATTTCTCTTTAGTTATTTCCATTGACCTACAACCTAAATGAGAAGTTATTAGATGATGAATGATGATAATATTGTGTTCCTGTAAATATTATTATCATAGTTGATACTATTATTATCTGGGTTATCATCTAAAACAGACATTGTTTACAATATTCAGTGCTGCGTGTGTCCGCTCTACACTATCGCACATGTTTTGGCAGTCAGTGTGACACAATATCTAATGCGCATGTACGAGTACCTACCTATAGGAACAGGAAATACTTAGTCTTCTCCATTGAAAAGGACGGTTCTTCCATCCAGGCGCGGTGTTTTTACCTTTGGACCAAAATGGATGATGTCCTTTAATACTCTAATTACATCATCCCTTGCTCCCATGGGACTTAATATCGGCATCGGCAAATAGTGGTTACAAAGTACATCTCTCCCTAATCCTTGGAATTACACTCGTTGTACTATGTAATTACCATCTATATCAACTATTGTATTTTTCATTAAACTCTGCGCTTGTTCTCAATTTAACTTTAATTTTCCCAGTAACAGCAGCGTCATTGTTTCCCGGGGAGCAATCACCGCTCGAATAGCTCCGCTCACAAAAACGGATTTAGTTGGATCCGCTCGCGCCAAGCCACAACCCTAATGACTTTACAGCGGATCCGGAAACTTGGCGTAACATATATATTCAAATACCCATATAAATTGAGTGCCAATGTGATGTACTCTGACAGTTCCCGATGGCGAATATTAGATCACTACTCCTTACTGCTAGTACAGTGGTGTTATTAAGGCGTTTGTAGTACAGTTGTAAAGACTTACTCTCAAAAGGAAAGTGGAAATAAAAAGGGTTTTATATTTATCAACGGCTTGTCCGTGCCCTCTATATAATACTAGTACGTTCTTGTCCATAGCAATGTAAATCAATAATGACAGTGGTACAGTGGCTAGCGCTTGTAGTGGGCTGTACGATATACCATACTACTCTTGTTTGTTAAGAAAGCTAGATTTAAACACAGCAACTGATATACTTCTCAATATCATAATTGTTTACACAGACCCTCTATCTATAGTATATAGTATGTCGTCAGTACTGGTGACGTCGGTGCGCGTAGCTGCGGATGAGCAGGCGGCGCGGGCGCACGTCAAGTGCTGCCTATTAAACAGTAACGAGTGACGCTACACTGGCCCAGTTGATCACTTAGTGTCTCAGTTTAGTACTCCTTGTAGGGCTACGTGATCTGGGTCTCAATGTTCCACATCCAGTCTAGTGAGAGTCATATAGTTCTGTCAACATTGACGAGTATTAAAAAAGTAATCAATATTTTTGGAAAACTTTGTTTGGGGAATTAATGTAATCTGTAATGGTAATAATTGTAATGTATAATATAATAATATATAACATTACCAGTTACATTTTTGTAGTTTTAAAATCGAAATGAAAACTATTAAGTAGAAGTATATGTAATAAGTAGGTTATTATATCTTGTGTCTATAGTTATTGTGTTTTGTTTGAAATGTTACAAATTGTTCAGTATTGTATGCCGACGGCGACGGCGACGCTAATGTATTGTAGTTGGAGTGACTGATCGTACTTAAGTACCGACCATAACGGTATACGTACACGAGCCGCACTCAACGTTAACGTACACACACATACACATACACCTACGAGGACAGTTGCAGGTGTCCTCGCGAGCTTTAACTTAGACATTAACGCAAGTGATTATCAATTTATTCATAAAACGAGAAGCTTTGCTACTACTTTACTATAGTGCATCGTACAAGAAAAATAACCATATTTATAATCTAGAGCTAGATTTAGAGTTCTCAAGAAAGAACTCAAATATACTATAGACTCTGCCGAAATCAAGAAGAAACAATAAAAATCTTGTTATCAGTATTATAAATAGATCGGGTCAGCAAACAAGTATCAAAATGTTCAAATGTTGACATGTTCACCTTGCGTCGCCCTCTAGATCTTGATACCTACACTGTGTGTACTCAAATGGCTAAAATTAGGATATTACTGAAATAGCTTTCATGTGTTACCTACCGTGGTATTATTGTATGAATATTACAAGATATTGCGTGTGAATGGGTTCAGTAAACTTATTGAAATATGAAAATATCTCAGGTATGGGCAAGCATTTTTAACAGCTAGCACACAAGCACACAAGCACACACATTAGGCGGAGGTGTATTATTGTACAACTGTACACACACAATTCGCCGATGCTGTTATTGATAACCATGTAACAGAGGGCGAGCCTATTATCATGTTCCGAGCACAGATTCAAACTCCGTGCTGCTACTGAGAATTCCATACAGAAAAACCAATTGCCATTCCGATGAGGTATTGACTGCCTCACTGGTTAGGTTAGGTGTATACAACCCTTATTGTTTTGTTTTCAAAACATAAAACTGAGCAATATACAAAACTAAACATTCGTAGGCATTAAGTAAAGACTTATTCAATAGTTTCCAATATTCAGTTGCACAGAGCGAGCCTCCAATTTATATAGGGTGACAAATACTAAGCTATCGACTCAAAATTAAACCTGGACTGGAACCGCGCCGGAAATTAAACATAGTGGTAAGAGTCGGACAGACGCGACACTGCCGCCGCTGCTCGCACCGCCGCGCCGCTGCGCTGTGAATCGCGAGTGTTGGACATTGGCAGATTACGGTTCAGACGCTCCGGGGCACACGCCGGCGGCGGCGCCGACACTCCAGTAGACAGCTTATTACTTCGGTGTCCACACTTCCTGAGTACGCTTGTGTTCATCGCAACGTCAGGTTGGGTTTCACATCGAGTGCACGAGGAAATTGAATCATCATTTAATATTATATTAATAACTTTCGGTCTTATAGTACACAATAGTTTGTGTTAGTTGAGTGCTGAGGTTGGTTGGGATGTTTGCAGTGACAAGTGTTCCGTTGTCATATGTCATGCCAAAGAGTCGAAAATACTTTTATACTTTCGGTGGGCTGCTGCGGCTGAGTCCCGCATACTTACCTAGCAAATTCAACGATTTAGACTGCACATCGTATTTACATCAGTAGTTCTGTAGCTATCTGCAGTCTGTAGGTACAGATAGTTTCTTACAGTGATAGTAGTGAGTAAAGTATACAGATCAACATTATTGTAGTTTGCAGAAATAGCTAGATTTACGGTTGCAGTTTTATACTGGTACGTTATATGCCAGTTTAACGAAATAGGCAATCACTGGTCGAAACGTGAAACATAGATAATGATAAAGATAAAGATATTTTTATTTGTAAACATGTTGTGTCAAGATACATAGATATGCACAATAGGTGTAAGGTCTTAGGAGTAGTTCCAACATGCTTTACCGTATCGGCGTACAAAATAGGCAAGTGTCATGCCTGGACAGATATAACAAATCATATAGAGAAGAAATAAAATGTAATACTTATGAGTTAATTTAACAATCATAATACTTATAATTTATCATTTAAGAAGTCCATTATATTGTAATAACATTTTTCAATCAATAGCTTTTTAAATTTATTTTAAATAAATTTGTATTTAGTTGTTGATACCCCTAAATTGTTATAGATTAATGGAGCTATATATAATAATCAGACCGATGCAGTAATTGGTATATGGCACGTGTTCCTTTAGCACACGTGCGACACCATCTGTATTAAATTTTTACTAAAAATAATAATGGAGAACGTTAAATGTGAATATTGAACACAAACTGCTTGACAAATGAGGGTGTAACTGCACGTGCTTATGTTTCCAAATGTCGCACATCTTGAGGGTGACGCGACGTAGAGAAATATGTCACAGACAGTAGGGTCGCAGCCAGCGACGGGCGAGAGACGTGTTATAGTCAGCATTAGTCAGCAGGACGATACGTCAGCATCTGACTTACATGTTCCATCCACACATTATATATTATATTATATTATTATATATGCTATCCGTCGATATACATAATATTGTTTTACATTCACGATTCAGAGTTCAGAGTTAGAGTGATTTTATCTATATACACATATGTATGTAGGTAAATATATAAATAAAAATCAATTGCCGCCAGGGGCGTAGCTACCGCCGTATCAGCCGTATCAAAGATACAGGGCCCCCAGTTACAGGGACCCCGAAACCGTGTAAGCAAAAATTCGTGAAATGTTATCCACAATCTCACTCAAACTCTAAGGGCGCACGCTAAACTTCCCGGGAAGAAAATAAAAACCGACTTCAAAACACTCAAAAACAAAACTAATTAAAAAGCAAAAAATAAATGTTTTATTATACAATATAGTAGTTGAAGAATATTGAAGTCGGTGCCAAGTGCCCCCCTCCCCACAATCGATACAGGGCCCGTCTAGGGCAAGCTACGCCACTGATTGCCGCACATATGAAAGATCATCACCTGAGAACGGCTCGATTGATTTCGCCTTTTTATGGTGTTCGTAATTGTCAGGACAATGTTAAAATGAATGAAATTTTTGGAAAATATAAAAAATTGGATGGTATTTTTGTATGAAAATCTCAATAAAATTTAATATTTTTTTGCAAAGCGCACTTCTCATTTTCATCATTAGTGAATTGTACCCGCGCCAAGCCGGGGCGTTAATTAAATATATTTCTCCTTGTTGGTAACTAATATTTTGATTTTTACAATACTATGTGTCAGATTTACCAGTCCAGTACCACAATTAAACAAGTTCATGTAACGCAATGGATATCAAGGCGCCGCCCGCGACACGCTCATATAGTAGGCTCGACGTCGTGCGTCGTGTGTCAGTGCAGTGGGATGCGATGTTCTCGGCCGATAGAGCACTTCGCGCCGCTGCACGCTGCGCTGTCAGCGCTCGGTGCCGCGTGTCACGTGTCGCGCTGTCAACTGTCAAAGTTTAATGGAAAACCTGTGCGCGAATTCATTATGGCGCCCCAAATGGATGAAAATAAAAAGAACATGCCTTTTAACTGAATGGAAAGAGAACTCGGCCTCTGTGTGTGTCCATTCCCGTATTGTGGTCGGCCATTAATTGCAGAACGAGCGACGCTTTTAAGACCGTAACGTTCAATGAGGAATAGGGATTGGATTTGTACGAAAAAACATAAAGTTATAAAGCAATGGGCATCATCATGTTGTCTAACTAATAATAATAATAATATACATATATTTAGGTATTTCATAAAATAAGACACATTGTAACGGTCGTGCACATCTGTAATTTAATATTATAATAATCTATATATCATAGGCAGTGCAGCTCAATTGATTAGAGTTTATTGAGACACATGTGATCAACGGCGACTGGACCAACCACGTGAGGAAGCTCCACCACACACCAGTACTCTAAACGGCTTCAAGATTCACTTTGATTATTAAATAAGGAAAAGTATTTATAGTTGTATAATACTGGGCAACAAGTTAACATGACCATTAGGCTTGTTGTTGCCTCTACAATACCCCTGAGAGGTGTAATAAGAGCGGCGCGGCGGCGGCGAGCGCACGGAGCGCGGCTCTTTGTATCCCACAAGTGAGGTAGGTACTGTGATACAAGTATTAACGAGAAGAGAATAGCACCTTTGTCATATCTTATGAGGCCACTACATGAATATATGCAGAAGTTTCACATCATACAACGCGCACTAACAAACTCACATAAACAGCTGCGTCAATGTAACGAAGATGTCGCTACAGCGCGCTATATGCGATAGTGCGACTGTTGTGTAAAATTATTAGTATAAGCCTACTGAGTCTTCATTTACTGTCGAGGTTTGCTTTTTATTTTTATGCTTCCATTGTGTTCAACTGTAGGTACAGATCTTATAAAGATGCGCTCATACCCCGTACGAGTCTCTGTGATATTCCCGCATTACCATACTGAGCTCGGCTGTGAATACATTGCGTTTATATTCACAGTTTAAAGAAACTTGGCGCGCTCGCATCTTTTACGTGCCTCGCGGGGCCCAGGAGAGGCACAGAGGACTCGCTATCACATGGATAGTATACTAAGTCACACCACACACTAAGATAAACCTGAACAGCTCCTAACTACAGTTGCAGTTAGCAGTCACACATTGCCTTTTGTTTCGGTGTGGATGAGATTGTTATTGTCGTCTTGTGTGGACCTTCTGCACATTACGAAACGTTGCTTCAGTGCAGTTTAATAAGGCGCGTAATGTTGTTGTTACAGATACAATATATAAAGTAAACAAACGCGCGGTGTATTCTGTCTTACGAGGATCCTGAAACAACACGCGCAGGCTCCCGGCGACCACATGACAGACGTGTGGGTTAGTAAGGAACACCTGTATACAAATTAGGTGACAAATATTGCACCGTATGTTGTTATAAATAAACGTAATGTTTTCCACCATTCCGCTCAGTAGCAATAATCATTTAGCGCAACATTTGCATAGTATTATTATAGCAATATTGCTTGATATCGTGACATCATTCACTCGACTTCATTGGATATTGATTCCGCGTCTTATACTTGTGGAAAGGCAGTCGTTCCTCACCATGTAATAGCGTTATCTGATAAAGTCATCGCTCGCTGCGTGGAATGCACTCAATCAGATTCCATAACGAAATCAACGAAAATAAGAGTTGTGACGACACGCCTTAAATGTGACGTCACACGAGGGCGCGTTGATCACCATACACATCATATATTTACTAGATTATACACAGTCATACTCTTACTGTACATGCGGGAAATTGCAGTTCTCTGATGATTCATATCAATAGTGTTTCCAAGGTTCAACAAGATCTTTGGCAGAAGTTAAGCCAAACAATTCAAGAGGAACGAACTCAAAACCTGAAACTCAATAAACGCGCTTGCTGCCGGCAGCGAGGTGAGTAGCTGAGGCAGGTGAGTCAATGGTGTAGACGGCAAATGGCATGCCATAGGAGTGTTATACACACTCTCTGATATAGCCCTCACAAATTGTATGACACGCCACTCCTTGATAAATATCATAGTAAACATGGCGCTGTAATATGATGGGGCAGTATCGAATGTCACGCTACACACTACTAGCGGCTATTAATGACGTGATGTCGATAGTTAACATTAAACGCGACAACAATGAGGCTATTAAGGCAAAATAAATAAGAACAGAAGGTACACTCCGCGCGTAGTCAGCACACGTCACGCGCGCACGTGAAGCACGGCCAACATGACCCGCATAGTCGAAAACAAATTAACACAACACATTAATAAATACGCTGGTGCGTGGTTAACAAGCGGCTCAGTTTAGTGCTATATTATATTATATGTATATCCAGTGTTCATTGTATTATAATTAGCTGTGCCCGCGACTCCGGCAGAGTAGAGTCCGGTAGAGTTCGGATCGTTAAATTTGTTTTTTTCAAATAAGAATTAATTTCTGGCCGGATTGAACTCGATACCGGTCACCTGCACTCCTTCCATTTACCGCTAGGTTCCGTTACGTCAAATGTTTAGTTAGCCTTGTCTAAGGTTAGAAAATCATCGCTTAGTTTACGTTTCTTAAAGCGTATTGTTTTTATCACAAACGTTTAACGTTTCTAATTTGTTTAAATAACTTTCATAAATATCAATTTTCATAATATACAAAAACATGTAACACTGCTCAGCTTGAAAATATATGTGGCTTGCGAGTGTTCGTTGCGAATGTAGTTTGATTTGGTTTTCTCTATAACCATCTTGTTACTGCACATTGTGCTAGCGTCGCCCTCCCATGTGGCGAGCAACACACCACCACCACCATCACCACCACCTGCCATCCGGCACCCTCGCGGGGTGTCTGTCCACCATTAGTGGGGAACATCTAATGACCACTTCAGTAGGTACTGAATGTTGGTGTCGAGATCGTTAGACGACGCCGATATAACGGGAGTGTATTAATGAGCGGACTATTTGCATTTTTTCTTAATTACGGGCTAACAATTACAGCAAACAGCGAAAATAAGCAAATATAGGTCACAAGCCGGCTGTCGACCTCCAACATAGTAAATATAGGTGATAGAACGTTTTTAAAACACACGTGACGTCATCAGTGTGTTACGTTCAAAGTATAGGTACAGGTAGATGTCGTACAGTAACTAGTTAACTGTGAGCTGAATGTGTGAAGTTATAATGGATGCATAAGTCAGCTGTGACGAGCGGCAGAGGAGCAGTGCAGCAGTGCAGCAGTGCAGCAGTGTGGCGAGCGGCGATCGATCAGTGACACAGTGACGTGCACCACACATCGCGCCACCACATGGACAGCAGACGCACGAGCACGATATCTTCGCTACATATGTATTATCCGTTCAGTAATATAATGAGGAATATCTGCTGGTAAAGCTGTTCTTGTTGTGTCACTAAAGTTTTATTTTTTAAATTTTATTTTATTATTAGTCCAGATTAATACCTATTGGTTACTACATTTAGTACAAGGTGAAGCGTTTAAACATTATACAAATCAAAATCCATTTAACCGAGTCGACCCTCCACAAATGCGGATAAACAAGGGAGAGGCGAGGATTAAATAATTGTAAGAAAAACTCCGCGAAACGTTTTTGTTGTTGTTTACATTAACGCAGAGCGATTAACTTGATGGTAGTCGCGAGAGGGGTGGGAGCGGGGGGGGGGGGGGTCCGCGAGAGTGCGGCATGCTAACTGGACGATATAGAATGCTATATATACATACGTAATTAGGTACTGGTAGATACATAGGTAGTAGGTTCTGATAGACGTTCACGTCTCGAAACGCGACTCAGTAGCGATATTTTTGAACTGTGTCAGTGTCGGAGCTCGTTATGGCACATTGTATGGAGTGAACGTTTTGCGCCTGTCTGTTACACCGGGCGACCTGGTCCCGGTGGGTGCGGGCAGCTCCACTCGCCGCTCGTTCACAAATTCGTAAATTGATATGTGATTGTCAATTTATTTGTCAAAGTGGACCCGCACTCTGACCGCCCATCGCCCAGTCTCGTGTCCACATCAAGCGCAGATCAAGTACCTGTATATATATACACTCACTCAGTTACTTTACTTTAGAGGGGAGTCTGTTCGTCTGTAATAATATGTTACATTGGTTGACAATCTTTTACCATAAGGACCACTTTAGATTAGGAACTACTCCACGATTTAGGACTATATAACACAGGATGGGGCAGAGCAAACAATTAAGTAATTACATATATTGTGGTCCCAGTGTTGGGCAAGTCATAGGTGAAGGGTTCTTACAGAAGCTGCTTAATGTTCTGACGTGATTAATAGGCGCGAGATTATCAGCGTTCGTCTGGCACACGATCAGGTCGATGTTAATGGACACAGTGCCCGGGGCGCCGGGCGCCGGGCGCCGGGCGCCGGGCGCCGGGCGCCGGGCGCCGGTTTTCCCACCATGTGACTGTGCGGATCGCGACCGGAATACTAACATTACGTTATGTCATTTGTTGCTTAACGATTATGAGTTCGTATAAAATTTAAGTTCAGTAAAGTTAAGGAAATAAAATTTAAAATTCATGAGAAACCTGCCTCGAGCTCCCCATCCGGACAAAAGTACCTAAACGATTGTGTAAGGGAGGGCCGCCGCGCGCCGGCCGTCCGGCTAGCTGATAATTGCGTTTTTTCAAGTGTCGAGGGAAGTGATTTATAAAGCGTGCTGTTTGCAATGAAAAATGAACTGTTAACTTCGAATCGATTCTGATCTGGCGCGTGTATCGTAAATATAGGGTTATTACGATACACGCACCTGATTAGAAACGATTCAAATTATTCCGTTTTTTTACAACACGAAAGAATGATGTAGGTACTAACATCAGCCTTAACATTACATGTACGGGTGATTTGAGCCCACAAATTACAATGAGCGGCGTATTTCCGGCGGATGTGAGATTACCGCGTGCCGTTTAGCTTCCCTCGACACATAGTGGTGTTAGTGGTGTGAGTGACAGTCACTGTGATTGTGTGCGTGGTGTTGTATGAACACGGCATGGGTACCTCACACTGAGTGTAGAAGAAACTAAGAAATTACACTAATAGTCACTAGTTCACTAAAGCTGCCACATGACACTGGTTGTACCTATCACGATCACGGGCCGGCTCAGTCCGAAGCGGATCTATCTCCAACCACTGCGGATTGAACCCTGCACGTTTGGCAGATGTGAACATGTGACCAAGCATTGTACGGAGTAACGGGAACTTCCGCCAGCCTCCGTTCAGCATACATTCAGTAAGCCCGCGCCCGCGCCCGCGCCAGTTGAGCCGAAATATACACAGTACTGTCGATACACAACGACTAACAACGGATTACCGACGGATTACTCATTAAATATGAACGCGTAAGGAACCGTGAATGTTTGATCATTGTTGAGAGCTCGCACAGCGCGCTCACACACAGCGGTTGTGTCAGAACCTGCCGACCTCACTACCCGCTGGTACTGCCGCGTAATCACACAGTCACACACCAACGTAGTTACGTGTTGACACTTGTTTACAAGAAGGCCAAAACCATTTTATACAAAGTTTTGTGTCAATACGGGAAGTAGATCAGTCCCTCTCAGCATGTAAGACAGCCAATAAGAACATGAATGTTATAAATGATGACGGCGTGATATGTTCGCGTGTATCGGTCCGGCGTCCCCCGTATATCAGAGGGCTGTTACTACATACAATTACATAACACACAGGAGCGCGTCGGGAAATAAAAGCGAACGTGTATGTGTCGAGGTCAAATCGTAGCGCGCCGTAGCACTGCTACGCAGACGCCCTGCGTAGCACAGCGTAGACCCGCTACGAACTGTAGGACAAAAAGTGCTGTATTTATATTATACCTTTGGTGTATTTTGCATTACTATTTAAATTTTACTAATAATACATAAATCACTTTGCACCGCTTAGCACTGATCACATGTTTTCCGGTATATACTTGTGTTTATGATAGCACACCTCGTCGCGCGTAAAGCCTACGCCAGCATAATACTCGTATATTATGTAGTGACGTCTACCCCAGTTTCTCAACGCGTCTCTAGAAGAAATTTACAAGATTCATATTGTGTTTAAATTCGTTTTGTATTCAGAGTTCAGACATACTTTCTTCTTTACGCCAACGTTAGTTTTATAGTCCCTGTCATTGGAAATTGAATTGCAACAATCAGTCTTTTTGTGTCTGATTTTTTGTGGGTTATAACAGGTGTATTATATTATACTTCCCTTAACTTCATTTAATATCGTTACTATAATTACTTAATATTTTGTAATAAAAAAGTAATGCGCTATTTGCACACTATCTCAATGATAAAATACATTGCTACACCGTTGATACTTGTACCACATGTTTCACAATTACCTGTATTTTGCAAAGAAACGTTTTTTGTATTTGTATTTCTGATTTGTAAACTTGTCCTATAAATAGACCAATACAAGTTCCAATGGCTCGTCTCCCACCATACTGTAGTGTCGCCCACTGGACATCAATTACGAATATGTCTCGTTTAGAAACTCGTAATGCTCGTCTAGTTTGGTATAACAATATAACCGACACACAGAGAAATAGACGCGCTCATATGTGTGAGCCAGCGACATCCATCATCCGAGCAGGTGACCCCGGCGGCGAGGGGGTTGACCGACGACACACCGCGCTCAGTACCTAACTTCGTATATTGTCGGATAGAAGTATTCATTACAAGACTTACAAGTAGTTCTATGACGAAACCTCGCTCTATACGACTGCAATAAATGTAGCTGAAAAGGTTCGTTTTAGCGTCACCCTTTACAATTAATGCGTAAGTATAGTATTGTTATGTGCGATACTGATGTGTGTGTTTGTGTTACAATATGAGCTTCATTACTTCAGCACCTTTAACTGCAGCAGCGAGAGAGGGCAGCAGCCGGTGCAGTATTACATCGCGTCAATTTGTCTCTGTTCACTGTCACCAACATATACACGTGATTACACACACATTGTACTCGCACTGCATGTTAATTGTTTTATTAACGAAGTGGATTCACATTAACTATCTCAATTAGATGTGATGTGAACACGGACCTGACACTGCGCTACATTGCATTACGTTTCAATATGTAACGAGTGGTTTCGCTTCGTTAACATAGTGTTAACATATTACACTTTTAAGTTAATTTATTTTTATAATCTTTAAAGAAATATCTATACTATACAATATAATAATTTTGTGTTTCCTGAAATTCTTAAATAAATTATAGTACACGAATGTAAGAAAAGGAAGGAGCTTTACTTACGATAAACACTTGACAATGTTACACAGGTTGTTCTCATTACTTTGGAAACGTTACGGTTCACATTGACAACTTCTTTCTCTTTTATCAACGAAAACAAATCTATTTTACGACTAAACGAGCATGTCTGATGCCTGAGTTACGACAGATCTTCGATAAGGCAGATTGATTCCAGCTAAACGCGACGAGCACGTCAGCACAACTGACGGTCCAGCACGTTTCAGTGATACAATGTCAGATACCTACACGAGCTGTCACTAAACTGTTTGATATATATTCTGCGAGATTTTAAACAACAATATTTGAACTAGATAACACTTTTATATTTAAAAATATTATAGTGAAAATACATTAACATGATGTTATATTACTGTTGATTTACTGAATTCTTCCACAGAGACTTATTTGGCGATTGGGATGTTTTACTGTTTAGACGTTAAGGCGATTGAGGCATTTGTTCATATATTGCAGTGACCTGGCTCACACAAGAAACTGTTCTGATTAGTCTATATCTTATTGGGTTGAACACCAATTTGTGTCGAGAACTGTCAGGACTATTTTATAACACAGAAGCTATAAAATCAGTGTTGTTTTTACGACACTTCCGACGACATGTGGTGGTTATCATCGGTATTTGGTCTCTTTTTGTTATACGCGTCGGTACGTAGGTATTAAATTCATGAACAATTTGATATTAATGAGCAACCAGTAGAACAATAAATCATAAATCTGTTAAATAAATAATGATATACATAAGTGTTAACATCTGCCAAACAATGAAATGAGTGTGTCTCGTATTCACTACTACATACACATGTCCTACTGTTTTATTTTACAGTAATTAAGCACAGGCTCACACACATTTCACTGAACACCTGAAGCTATTATCATAACCAGATGTCGCGACACGTCGCAATCACGCTTGAACGCGCGTTCATCGCGACGCGACGCGACGCGGCGTCGCTAATTGACGCGACGTCGTTAACCCAACACGTGCGACACTTGCGACGTCGCGAGTTGCCTCTCTTCCCAGTTTAGCTGATCCAAGTAATTAGCCTACATAAATCGTCTTGTTATTAGTGTAGTTTTATAGTAATACTGCCTAAAAGGTAATTTTATCAGGCGTCATAAAGTTGGTAATATAGAGTAGGCAAAGTAGAAAGAACAAAGTAAATAAATAATATGGCGCTAAATGCAGACGTCGCCGCGGCGGCGGCGGCGGCGCACAAACATATTATTGTTCAATTGATACAACTAGTCCCAAATGAAGCATTATTTATCCTAGGTATCATCAAATTGGTTTAGAAATTATTATCTACATATGAACTTATCTTATTATAGATGTTGACGATAGAGACGTGTGGCGTTAAATATCTTCTGCACATGTGGCATCCCTGGTTATCCATTGTGTCTACTAATTCTATTTTACATTAGATTCGCTTTACATGTCTGGACATTCTTGATGTTTCAATATTTTGTATTCTTTTTTGTATTTTTTTATTTCTGTTTTATCCGCTTTGATCTGTTTATGCCGTTTTTATTTAATATTCGAAACACTTGTTTAACTCATGCTGTATTGCCTCATTATATAAGTAGCGTTCTATTAAGTTTGTATTTTTTCTTATATAATGCATGTTAATTTAAGATATTAATTGTAAATTAACTTTTTGTTTTTGTAAAGAGTATCCATGGAGTTTCTTGCCGGTCTCTCCTCCATAGGACTCTAGGCGCACGGTTCCAAAGGGGGTAGCATTTAAAACCGTGCGCCTAGAGTCTCCTACTTTTTAAAAGTGCCTGAAAAGGCCCACTTGAAATAAAAAAAAACGTTGACTTTGACTTTGAGATAATAATTTCGCGTTTTGCCGCGAACAGAACGTGATTACCTTTACTGGAGACCCATTTTTTGGAAATCAAACGGTATCAAATCTTTGACTGAGGATACGTTGAACACAAAAATATTACGTGAAAAAATATAAGTAATAGATAGTCATTTGGACGAAACTGTCCGCAGTCCGCAGAGTTCGATCTTTTGGGTTAATGATATTGGACCATTTGACAACGCAAACTTAACAAAAACGCCGTACGGTACAAACTGTCTACATCGATCTATTATCCTCTAGTATGGATGTTATTATAATATGTCTTTTTTTCGTTGACATTCACACATCGCAAAAGCTAGAACATCGCAAAGTACTCAGGAAGTGTCGACACCGATGTAATAACCTGTCTACTGGAGTGTCGGCGTCGGCGTGTGCCCCGGAGCGCTGGTCCCGACACTCGCCAGTGTCCGACTGTGACATCTGCACTGTTGACTATATTTGAACCAATAGGTCAGTATATTGAAGCTCGCTCTGTTCAACTGATTATTGGAAACTATTGCTAACTGTACCTACTCTATGTGTAGTTTGAATTAGGTTGTTGAAATAGTCTTAGCTTAGTTACAGCTTTACTAAATACATTTTAATATTGATATCGTTTTGTTGAACTCATTCACTTGCAATAACATGTAACATACTTTGGACATGGAAACAGATCTAAATAACAAACTGGAGCTATTTCAGTACTGCGCTAATTTTAGTTATATGAATACTAAATATATTTAACACTACAGAGGGCGCGGGGCGGCGGAAGGTGGACATGTAAATATTAAGATATTTTGATACGTGTTATCAACACCTCACGAGATCTGTGTAACATTGATTATTATGTTTTTATTATTTCTACAAATAGTTATAGTACCTATTTGTAGATTCTTGATACTTGACTTTCATATAGAACCCCAAACTGTTCTGCATTCTGTCCATACATACTGCAACAGCAGTGTGTGAGTGTAACAAATAGCAATTTTTCTTTTTTTGAATATAATTTTATTCATTTCTATAACCGCTTTGATCATAGATCAAAAAAATAAAAGAAGAAATCTATAAATTTAAAGTGAACAAATGCGTGAATAATCTACATATTTACTGATTAGAACTAGTTAGTACATAAAGTGTTAATTTTATTTTTATTATCCTGCTCAGCGCTGCAATTTGTTCTTCACATTTAGCTGTTCTTTCGTTGACCAAATCAAGGAATGTCTTTAAGCTGAGAAGAGAATCCATAGATCTCACTCACTATAGGTTGAGGAATCTGCTTTGAGTGTTGAAATACTATTCCTTTTTTAGTCTTGAGTGTATAACACTACCATCGTCTGATAAATTTGTAGCTAAGGCATTACCATGTTTTGATAGCTTATTTTGATATTTGCAATCTGTTTCGTTACCTGGCTCCAACGCTTTGCTCGGAGTAACAGGGCAAGCACTACGATAACTCAGCGCAAAACAACAAGTGAGGGTGGCAGTGAACACGTATGTGTGTATACTTTAAAACAAGAGCTTTGTAAGATCAAAGTGATCCCTCTCGGATTACACCATTTATCTTACTCACTTTACGTGATCGATGTACTAAGTACGTACGTAGTAAGTACTTATAACGAAGAGGAAATCGACCTCTACATTATACCTTTAAGCGATAGTTAGTTCACATGTGTAATGCAGAGTAGGTACTATGTCATTGTATCTTACGTATGACGTATCAGTCTGAGTTCAAATACAATACACTAGTGTCGCCATCTGCATACCACACAGAACATTTTAACAAGAATAATAAGATAAGGTAACAATAGATACAGTAGCCGTACATAATGAACTACATATAGTCTAACCGATAATGTTACTTAAGTATTTAAATTATATTATAGAGGTTAACGTGACTTTAGCTACGAGTGTTGATAAAGGTAACTAGACTGGGCGCAGGAAACTGAGCACCGGCTCACATAGCACCGCGAAATGCGTCAAGAAAGTTAAATGTTCATTGAATGGTGTAACTAATGTACATATATAACATTATGGCATTAACTAATCCATTGACTACGAGAGTGGAAGATACAATGTGGTTACCGTCTGTTGTAGTTGTAATGACCGATCTGATACAGTCGCGTGTTACAACAGGGACGTGCAATTATTGCCTACATATTTACTATTAGAGATACATTACTATGTGTTTTAGTTACGGAGTTATTAATAAGCGTTAGTATCAGGCTAAGTGCCCACTAAGTGATGAGCTGGGCCGGTGCAGCGTGAGTCGTTACTGTTAAATAGGCAGCATCTAGACGCTCGTGCCGCCGCCGCCGGCCGGCTCACCCGCAGCGACACGCGCCGAGCGACGTCACGGGTACTGACGGGTTATTATAGTTGAAATAGTTCCGAAATAAGGATAAACCTAAGAGACCTAAGGTTTTTTATAAACATTATCTCTTTTCTAAAACATTATGTTTTTCAATGTTGTTGCTCAGGCTGCTAGCAGCAGGTACCGCGGCCTTTCAGTTTTACATCTCATCAGGAAAGGCCGCCTACTCAATAAATATATTTCGTTTGCAAAGTAATATAAGTGAATTTAAAATGTAAAGCCTGAGTGTTTCCGGTCTCGTGGCGAACTCATTAGGCATGCGACTCTGCCGAGCGACCGAGCTTAATCCGCTTTTTCCCGCTGAGCTATCGGAGCGTGATTGGTCCCCGCGAGACACCGACGCTGCACCCGCGTCTTCAATTACAACGAGTGTACCTCCTACTTGTGACACTTTACTGAATAATGAAAAAAATATTGTTATAAAAGTTTTTAATGAATGCATTACAGAGACTTTGCTTGTCACTCATAAAATGTCTGTCAGTTTTCCTTTACAGAATAACTGTAGTAAACACTGACTGTGGAGCAGACACAGCACTACTACACAAACATGAAAGTTCACTAGTTTGTCAACTTATATGTACCTACATATCTATGTTATCACGAGTGCGGTACAACATAGAGGTCACTACGTTATTACTTCAACGGAAACACTCTGGTTTTTAAAACAAATATATGTGAAACATCCGCTTGTATATTTAAAGCTGTGCCAGCCCCTCCCCCATCCCACTCCCCCTCGCCCCTGCTCGGTGCAGGAATGCGTCTGGTGCTCCGACACAAGCGACTCATACACAAGGTCAGGTGCGCGGTGACCGCGCTGCTCCGCGTCATATTCGAGTCCGATGTCATTTCCCTGTGAACTTGGCATTGTGGCGCGAGCGCAATATATTGCTATATCATGATAATAAATAACGAGCGAGTGTTACTGCCTGTCTAAAAATTTACCATGTCCTTGTACGTCTGATAGTGTCAAGCGGAAACCCGCGCTGAAAACTGTACACAATGTCTGTTTCAGATGATAACCCAGCTATTAATAGTATCAAATACGATAATAATATTTAGTGGAACACAATATTATCATCATTCACCATCTAATAACTTCTCATTTAAGCTGTGTCTGTCGATAGAAATAATTAATTAAAGACGTATTAATTAATCCGTCAGACGCACCTGCCTTCAATATCTTTCAACGTATTCATTGAATGCATAATGTCCAAAGTTGGTCTGTAACCTGTGCGCCTGCGCGGCCGGTACCTGACCCTATTCACATTTTAATTAAAATCTTGAGACTTCCATAGCGGTCTTTAGTCGTATGTAACACTTTGATACTCCTAAGTACATAATGTTGTGTGAGTGTCTGCATTAACGTACAGTAACATTAACAACTGGTGTCTAATTATATTTTTATATTAATGTATTATACAATAGTTAACGCGTAACTGTATATGTCGTCGTGTTTTATAATTCAAATAACTGATAGCCCCGAGGAGCCACAGGCATCAGGTGGAATCAGGTCAACCGCTAAATATACCTTGATCACGTCATAAAACTGATCTCAACTAAACATATATATTTTTTGTTGAGCCGCGCTTCTTAATATTGGAATTCAAATCATATTTCTGTTCGCAAAAGAAACAATAAAAAGCATTTTTTCTTATAAAAATGTCTGCGAAGCAATTCTTTTGACGGAAGATCCACGAAAACACTCCATTAGTGGCGATCTCGGAGGGCTTGTGTTGTGTTGTGTGTGTTATGTATACCTATGTGTATACCAGTAGATAAGTACATATATACCCGGGGACACACCGCACGGCTCATCGTGTGACAAGCATCATCTCTCAGTATATGTCAGTAACAAGCTTGTGCACTACACCGGCGTATCAATTGTGTTTGTTGCGCTGGTCCGTTGTATTATTGGTTACGTTACATGTTGTACTCGATAGCTCGGCTTTCAAACTGTTCCGGGACCCGCGAGGTGACAAGTCGTGTGATGAGCTCACGAAAGCGAATGATGATGATGATGATGTCCTCCAAGACGTATCCGTCGACGGCGACACCCTGTCAATTCCCGGCAATCTGTCTTCGCTCATGTGTCGTGCTACCTGGTACACCGCTAGTATGTACTTGTAACGATTTCCCCCGAGTGTTAGTACAGTATAACGGAATTGCCAATTTTTATAGTAAATCCGCACGCGATTACATGAGATGTTATTACATCGTATCTATTGCAGGCACCTAGGATTATAGTCTGCTCGAAAGTAATTTCTGACTAAAGGTTGTTCTCGGGCGTCTGCGAAAGGTCTACGCGATCGAAATAGCTTCATATTTGGCGAAATTACATCAGATAAACTTAATGGCTTCCATTTGAGTGGATACAATAATATTGGGTTGATGGATGTAGCGCCAACAGTATGGCAGGTCATCACACCGAGTAGTGTAGTACAGGTAAGTGGCGCCTAATTATAGTTAACGACGTGTTGCGGCGTGTTAGAGCGTGTTAGAGCGTGTCACACGTCGCGGGACCAGTACACTACACGGTAGATGTGGCGACACTAGGCGACACTTGTGCGTGATGATGCTCCAGTACCTAGTGCGGGTTTATGATGACACACACATTGTTAGGAGACTGGTGTAGTGTATGTTAAGTGTACACACGAACTTCTTGACGTTCTCAGAAATTGTGAATACATGCAGTTTAATTATATTATAATTAAACTATATTTACACACTAATCAGATTAGAAAAGTAAAAATATAAAAACATTACGCATCAAATATATTATAATTTAAACTAGATGAACGAAAGGATGTTATTTTTTTAGAATTTAATTATATGTGAAAATATAATAACAAGAGTAAATGTTTCGTGCGCACAAACGTAATCCAGGAGATGAGTATGCTGTGAGTTATAACAAATTCACCAAAACTGCTATTCATTATTAAACAATGCTGTTTAATTATGAATAGCAGTTTTGGGGAATTTGTTTCGGCTCGACAGGAATAGCACACAATAATACAAAATATGTTCAGATGTTCCACTGTGTACAAGTAGGTACACCTCCCGGTGAACAACGACGACACCACACACCTTGTTCGATTATATTATTATCATGATTTACTTAAACGTGAGCCCTTCCGCGCTTTGTTAATGTGGTCCTTCTGTACCTTCTTTATGTTGTGGTCACATTGTTCGGCCCGTGCCCGCGGTAACTTCAGATAACTTAATATTTTAATTACTCTGGCTCGTTAACAGACGCCGACTTATCAACATTGCCTCATAACAATGAGATTGTTTATATTCACTAACTTTGAACGTAATGCGATTGTTTAGGGCGGAATATTTAAATCTTATTATATATAAGTAATATAATATATAACTCGGCCTATGTAGGTCCACGGCATACTCTAGCAATGTGATGCGCGCGTCGGATAAATGCGCATCAGACGCTTGTCATCTGAGCTTAACCTGAAAAAAGAGCTATTGTCAATAATATATGGAGGTGATAATGATCCACTAATGTATAGTTAGTGCAGGCGCCACATATCTGTGTTCCCACGGCTATTGTGACGTCACACGATCATGCACGCAGCATTCCGCACGGCTGTGTCGTGAGGTGGCGCGATGACGTCATAGTTCATGTTACGGGCTAAACGCGCAGGTGAGGTGTGTGGCGCGGCTAGCTGTCCGCGCCTCATTTACATCAACGTTACTACTATACATTTAATATTAAGCCATCTTATAGAACGTTTCTGTCTGAAGCAGTGCGTCGCCGTCGCTTATAAAAGTTTATCTATTTAACATCAGCCAGAGGTATTCGAACGATTGTATTATCAAAATAACCTCTCGCTGATTGTCCCGCTGAAGTTTCCCCGGCACGTCACGCTTGCCCACTAATGTTGTCTGTTAATGCGTAAAGTTACTGCTCATATATATTTTTCAATCAGTGCGCGACCTGTGTCTGGACGTAAAAGAATACGAGCATCCATAAACCGCGCGCGTCTGTGTACGTATGTGACGACCTCTGACTGCCGACACACCAGGGAGAGGGCCGGCCGGCGGCCAGTCGCCTGCTCCTCGCTGTAATGACCACATTCAGCACTCCTCGGAGTCGTGCGGGGGGAGGGAGCGGGGAGGGTTCTCTATTTACTAGCAACAGGTGGTCCTCACGCAACCGCTTTATACTCAATAAATGATATGAAGACACAGTCTACAGATATACAGTGAGTCAATCAAGCAGCAAATAAACTTACCTGGAGATACCGTTAATGACTTTCAAGGAGAAAGAGGAAATACAATACAAATTGGTGTTGCTATTTGAAGTAATTTATTAATCCCCACATTAATATTACATGCGGTTTCAGTGAGTGTTCCGGTATTAATTATTAGAACTCTATAATCCATAATAAGCATGGCGTGGAATGCGGAGCTCGGTGGCGACGCGCCAACCGGCAGCCAGCCCCGGCTATTAGAGAGCGAAGGATTGCGCACGCGTCACCCGGAGCATTGCTCACTCACGCCTCGTTCCCAATGCGACGAGCCGTGCAGCCGCGGAGATTACCGCTAAATTGTGAATTTACTGAAGTATTGTAGCACCTGAGTAGATCTTCTACGTAGATTACATAAATGTCACGTAATAAGTGAGGTACGCGATGCTTGTGACAGACTTCATTGGTGCAGTACGATACACTACACTAGGACAGTCTCGCGTGGTTGGCTGGCACCTGGCACATTGTGACTGACATGTGTTGCCCACTGTGCGTAACTGGCACTGTCAATAACGTTTGGTTTATTTGTTCAGCTCACGACGGACACTCATTGCGATATTATAATGTTATTCATTTCTTGGCAGTTTATCAAAATACAGCAATCAATCAGTGGCGCATTATTTATCGAAAACCTTGAAAGTGTTCTCAAGTTGAATGACTGCATCAGTGTGTCTGTGAGTCCAGGTGTTGGAGAACACATACGAGTGTCCACTATGTATGATGTGAACAGCGGCGGCGCGCGAACATTACGAGTACGTTCTAAAACAGTAAGTGCGTCGTTCGTGCAGCGGGTTAATATAATATCCGCGCCACAATAATAACCCTACCCTCACCGGAGGTTCGTGTATTTATACCGCGATGTATTATTACAGGGGTTACAGCGCAGCGCCTCAATTATAACTGTTATTGTGATATCAAACAAATGATTATTGTCACCACTTACGAGTATAATAATATGAACAGTGTAATGCAGACCGGTGAAACAGATATATAATATATACCTACATAATTTCAATCAGAGCTACAGTTACTACACATATTTTACAGTCAACAATGTGTTTGACTCTGACAATTTACTGGTACTTACAAAACATCTTAAATATTAATTTATTTATTTATTTTATTTATTTATTTATTATCACAAAATCCACAGCTCTTTACAATGTTATCTTAAAATATATAACTAATTTTACAGCCAATTACGGATTTACAATTTAATAGCTATACACACACATGCAGCAGAAACAAACATACAGAAAGAAGTGAACTGCTAGCACCATCTAAGCATTGCTAAGTGTACAGTGTGGGTGAGTGTGTAGGAGTGTGCATGAGGAGTGCAAATGGGTGTGTGAATATGTTATATTGGTGTGTGATTGTTTGTATACCTTCTATTCAATTATATTTATATTTACTTGATTTAGGGTTATTCGTCAGTTCGTCACATACTGACGTTATTAATTGTTTCCTAAATATACCTTTTTTAGTATTAAATATATCAAGATGAGAAAATCTTGTGTTAAAATTACTTAGCATCCTACCAATGACTGAATTTTGAGCGTAGTTTGTAGCACTGTGTGGTATATCGAATAACTGCGTGTGCCTGGTCCGTCGAGACGGAGCACTTAATCTTATAACAGAATTATTTAAAACGGTACTGTCAATGTTCCCACTACAGATATTATAAAGAAATAGCATGTCCAGAATCATACGTCTGTTTTCCAGTGGTAGCACATTATGATGTTTGCATGATAGTAAATAATCTGCAGATTTGAAACCAGTGCGATAGTTAATATATTTAACGAATTTAGATTGTATTGATTCTATTTGCTGTATGTAAACCACGTAGTGCGGATTCCAGACATTACTGCAGTATTCTAAAATACTGCGTATGTACGCATAATAAAGTACCTTGATGCAATCTATATCAGTAAACAGTTTACATGTACGCATAATAAATCCTAGGTTTTTGTATGCCTTGCCGACGACATAGGACACATGCTCCGAACACAGAAGTTTTGAGTCCAAGACGACACCAAGATCCCTAATGACATTACAACGCACAATATTGCCACCACTAAGATTGTAGCTATAGTTAACGAGGTTTCGCTTCCTAGTAAAGGTTATAGTCTGACATTTGCTTACGTTTACATTGATTCTATTGATAATATAGTAATTAGATAATCTATTTAAGTCGTTTTGTAGCTTCTCACAGTCATGCTTATTTCCTATAGTCATAAAAATCTTGGTGTCGTCAGCATACATCAGAAACCTTGCATGAAGAACATGCGCTCCTATATCGTATAGGTAGGCAGAGTATAAAAGAGGTGCCAAAATTGAGCCTTGTGGCACACCTGATGGTATGTTTACGCAGTTAGACCTTACTCCGCCCACTGTAACAATTTGAGACCGATTCCTAAGGTATGACTCGAACCATCTGAGCAAATTACCGCGAATTCCAAGCTCTTGCAGCTTACGCAGAAGGATGTCGTGATCCACGCGGTCGAAGGCTTTTTCGAAATCCGTGTAAATCACGTCAACCTGCCCACCACCATCCATATCACGGACTACATTTTCGAGAAATACTGCTAAATTGGTATTAGTAGACCGGCCCTTAATAAACCCGTGTTGTTCTTGCGGAATTAGTTTAGATATGGTCGGATAAATAAAGTTGTGTACTATTTTCTCCATTACTTTTCCCATAACATTCAGAATTGATATGGGACGATAATTTTCTATGGAGTTTCTGCAACCTTTTTTATGAATGGGCACAATGTGTGCAGTTTTCCAGATAGTTGGACAGTATCCCTCACGAAAACATTTATTGAAAATATAAGCGATTGGTAAAGAGAGCGATTTGGCACATTTAACGAAAAAGAGAGGGGGTATAGTGTCACTTCCTGGACCCTTTGACGTATCCAGATTCTCCAGGAGTTTCAGGATCATTGCATTATCAATGGTTAGGCTGTGCAGTGTGTCGCCATATGTTTCACAGTTAGTCAAGAAAGGACTGTAAGTCCCGAGTCTGCTGCTAAAATTTTTATAAAAATAATCATTAAAAGCGTTACAAATTTCGACCTCACTAGTTAATTGATTATTATTGTACTTCATGTATTTAGGATAATTACTTTTATTCTTCTTCCTAGCTTTAACGTACGATCAAAAATATTTCGGTGAAGTTTTTATGTTCTCTTGTGATCTGTATAAATAACTCTTATGACACTCCACTTGCATCTTTTTTTGTCGATCCCTTAATAAAGAAAAAGTAGCGTAATCATGAGGGTTTCCATATTTTTTCCATTGCTTGTGCACTTTAGACTTTTCCTTAATAACATTAATTAATGCTCGATTGTACCAGACAGGGTAGCTATAGGTACCCCCAATGGTGACTTTTTTTTATTTATTTATTTATTTATTTATTATTTATTGGATCGCCAACAGAGGCTACACAATTACATGCATATTAACATAAACACAGACAATACTAGTGTGCGCTTCCAATTATAGGCGACCACATCTTTCACTTATTTTCTAAGTAGGAACAACAAGTTTGATAAGAAAGAAATCAGAGTTACGGAAAAAAAATTAAATTAATCAAAATACAATAAACGAAAATCATAATATAGGAATCAAAATGAAAAACAAAACATTACAACAGGGGTACAAAACAATACAAATTAATAAACATAATACAAGAAAACAAATTAAATAAAACAGTAATCAAAGAATAAGAATAACCTTAGTGGTCAACTAAAATCAAACCAAAAAATATAAAAATGAAAAAAAAAAAAGAACTGGATAAAGTATTATAACTTGGATACTATGGCTTTTACGTCTTTTTTAAATTTTGGTAATTTGCATGTAATATCCAAATCATTGTACTTCGATACTGCGTTAAACTGCCTACAGAGCCTTGGCAAAACAGCGTAGTGCCCAAGGTTTGTTTTGGATCCCGGCACATGGAAAAGGTTATAATTACATTTCCGCGGCAAGCGAGATGGTGCGCTAATTTGCAGCTTTCCAAGAAGCTCGCTACAGTCAACAGCACCATTGAAAAGTTTGTGAAGAAATGTAAGATCTAGAACTTTTCTTCTATCTACCAACGAGGACATTTTATAGTGTTGTAGTCTTAGGTGGTAACTCTTAATTTTTTTTGCCAGACGATCTTTATAGCAAAGATGATATAGACAACGTTTTTGTACACTTTCTAGGCGTTTAATGTAAACATCATAGTGCGGATTCCATACGGTGCTATTATATTCTAGTAGTGGGCGAACCAATGTGTTAAATAATTTAATTCTAGTCGAGGTTTTAGAAAACTCTTTGCTATTACGCAGTATGAATCCGAGGATCTTGAACCCTTTAGAGGTTATATTTAATATATGCCTGTCGAATTTCAGCTTCTTATCAAGTGCAATTCCCAGGTCACGAACTTCTGTGACTTCATTTAGTGTCTGCTGATGCAATGTGTATTTGTTGGCTTGCACTATTTTATTACGGGAGAATTGCATGCAGTGACATTTAGAGACATTGAGTGACATTCTATTTACCCTACACCACTCTGCCATTCTGTCGAGATCAGCCTGTAAATGTGCAGAATCTAAGCTGGTCACTATTGGTTTCATAATTTTAATGTCATCTGCAAACATGTAGAAACTTGAATGCTTAAAACATGACGTAATGTCGTTAATGAAGATGTTAAAGAGGATGGGGCCTAAGTGCGATCCTTGTGGGACTCCCGATGTAGCTGGAAAGTTGTCAGAATGGTGACCATTTATTACCACTTTTGAACTCCTGGCAACGAGGTAAGATTCGAACCACTTTAGTAATGACCCGCTTATGCCTAATTGGTTTAGTTTTTTTAGCAGTATATTATGGTCAACCTTATCAAATGCCTTACTGAAGTCTGTGTATATCGTGTCTACTGGTATTCTTTTATCAAGAGACTCTGATATGGCTGTGATATAGCACATAAGGTTTGTCGAGGTTGACCTTGAGTTGATAAAACCATGTTGATGGGAAGTAATATACTGTTTAACATGTGCATTTAGGCTTTCAGTTACTAATTTTTCAAGTATTTTTCCGAATATGTTTAAGATAGAGATGGGCCGGTAGTTAGATACTTGTTCCTTTTCCCCTGATTTGAAAATAGGGACCACTAAGGCTTCCTTCCACCTCCTAGGAAACACGCCGTCAGTCATTGACTTGTTGAAAATAAGTTTGAGAGGTTTAGTTAATGCTTTTGAACATCGTTTTATAAATACGGGTGGAATACCGTCACTTCCAGCACCTTTACGCTCGTCTAAGGCTTTTAGGGATTGGAATACTTCCTCAGCACTAAATTCTAGTTTACAGAATCCGGACGGGGCAAGATAGCTGTCAACATGCTTTGACGCATCAACTGTCGACGAGGTATTGTAGACTTGTGCAAAGTTCTCGGCAAACAAGTTACAGATTTCACGTCCACTAGATGCTGTCCTGTTCATGTGACACATTTCTGCTGGGTAAGTACTCATATTTTTCTTTTTATTCTTAATAAATGTCCAGAACATTTTTGGATCCCTCTCGAGTGCTTCTTCTATTCTTACTATGTAGCTTTTGTAGCAAACTTCCATAAGCCTACCACATCTAGCACGCAGTGTCTCAAATGACACGATGTCTAAAGGATTTTTGTACTTTTTTACTTTTATACGAAATTTATTTTTTTCTTTTAGGAGACGTACAAGTTCTCGAGAATACCATTGCGGATATTTATTGCCCAATATTTTTTTCATGGGGACATTTTGTTTGATGATCTCATGCAGTATCTTGTAGAATATATCGATCATTTTGTCAGTTGTGGGGTGACCTTCCAGTTCTTTTTCCCAATCTACAGAATTTAGTGCTGTTGAGGTGCTATCGTAATCAGCTTTAAAGAAGTTTGGTTTTATTGTTGGTTTGGCTTGAAGATTGTTTGATTTAATGTTTAGGGATATAGAGAATTCTAATGATGGGTGCAAGAGATCTTCTGAGATCAAATGGCATGTGCAGCGGGTAAGGTTATGTAACGCAGTGTTACAGAGGGCCAGGTCCAATATTTTAGATTTAGTATTTAGTACGTAATTAAACTGTTCTAAAGCATTTAAAGAAACAAAATCTAGGAAACATTTAATTACCTTGCTATTATTACAAGGATATGGCTGTGAATTACCTGTGTTTTGCTCGTTAAATTTCCAGATTATATTACTGAGGTTGAAGTCCCCTAATATAAGAGTATGGTCACCGTGGTCAAAAGCACCTTGAGCAGAATTTATAAATACTTGCATGATATCAGAGGTCACTGGCGGGGGTAAGTAGACGCCACAGATACGGAATTTATGTGATTTTGTGCCATGCGGGGCGGTTTCAATGTTGATCCACAGATCCTCACATGAACTCTCTAGGTGTGGCAGTCGACACGACTTTAACCTCCTGGAAACTGCTATCAAAACGCCACCACCATCCCTGCGCGCACCATAACGACTAGATTCGCGATCTCGTCTGTAAATATTATACCTGTCGTCAAATAATTCGGCGTCATAAACCCCGCTGTTCAGCCAAGTCTCCGTAAGAACAATTATATCATAATCTTGTAAGGACATGTTATGGTAAAAAATATTAAGTTTCGTTTTAAGGCCGCGTACATTCTGATAATAAATCCGAAGTGAATTATCGAATGAAGCTAATTAAACTACGAAAACATTCAACAGTTTGCTAATATTTACCCTAATATATTTTTACGTTATAGACTTAAGTTGCTCCTGGTTCGTGATTACAATGCGTTCGGATTCTTCATTTTTCTTCATAAATATTCTTCCATTTCGCACCCAGACAAACTTATACCCCAGTGATTTGCCAAGAATTCTACTTGCTGCATGTAGTGCCTTGTTTTCTGCCGACAAATGTTCCACCACGTAAATCGGAGCTGGATTCTCAGAGGCGATACCAAGATGACTTGTATTCAGCTTATTTTTAGCGTTGTTCTTGTTATAGTTGATAGTAGCAGCGAAGAACGTATCTCGCAGGCGTGGGGTGTTGAATTTCACAAGTATAGATCTAGGTCGAGCAGTCTGTGTATCCTTTTTTGCGATCCTGGTACAGTGAGCTATGTCCGCTTCCACGACTCCACTATTAGTGATGTTGCCGAGTTGTATCACCGTGGTGAGTAGGTTTTCCGAGCGGTTTTCGGGCACATTCTGAATTTCGATGTTGTTCGCTCTAGAGTTCTGTTCCATAAGGTTAAGGCGTCGACTTATATCGTGGATCGATGTTTGTAACTGTAAGTTATCTTTCTCAAGTGCCAGAATTCTGGACGACTTTTCTTCTGATGACAATTTCATTTCCTCGTACTTTTCGTTAAAAAAGTCAAGGAAAACTCTGAAGCCTGATATTAACTCGCTTATTTGCTTAAACTGGTTAGCCACAACATCTTTAAGCGCGCTGGCAATCTCTTGCTTTATAATGTCTCTGAGGGAACCTTTCGAAATTTCTAGTATGGTGTCGTCATTAATTGGACTCTCAGGTGGGCTGGAGCTACTCTTTTTATTCTTTTTATTGCGAATAGTTATGTTGGATTCGGTAGGTGAGCCGTGAAGAAGCCGAGCTGTATCATTGTTGGAGCAATCGCCTCGTGCAGCTGGTCGGACTGGCGTATCCGTATTATTCGTCTTCGGTAGTTTGCTCTGACAATCTGGACATTTCCAAGTCGCTTTTTTGGCTATACCCATTGTCTTGAATTGATTTTCGGGTACGTTAGAACACAGCAAGTCGTACCGTAATTTACAAGTACAACATTGCAGGTAATCTTTGCTTTGGATAATATTCTTACAACCCGCACATTCGTTAGCCATTATTGTATGAAATTCTTTCCTTAGAATTTGACAAATTACAAAAACTAATCCGGAGCGCGGGGCTCGAACTTACGACACGATGGGTTCCGACCGGTCTCGATCGATGCGTTTACTAATGCGCCACTTGAACGTTGAATTATGTGACGAAATGTGCAACCGTATTGCTCGAATTTTGGATTTCAAATATTAATGAACGTTACGAGAATGATTCATTTGTCATACATTCCACAAATTTTTTCACTGTTTACGAATTAATTTAACTTGCTTTTTTTGACACTTTTTTACAATTTACTTGCAGCTAATCGTTATTATTACTATTATTTAGAAGTTTATTTGTTGTTTTAGCACATTCAAGTGATCAATTCCTTGTTTAACTGCACTTAATTCCGAGATTTTATTTTCGACTTTTGGTACATATTTATCAATAATTGTGTTAATCACCGAATAGAAGATTTCTATTATACGCTCAAGTTGTTTATCATTACTACATACTAATCCCCAATCACACTTGAGTAAGTCTTTGTTAATGGCCTCATAATTTCCCCTCTTATAGATATGTTTTTTAAATAACCTGAGTTTCAAAGGAGGAATTAAAATATCTGTAGCGTTAATAATAAATGCAGGGTGAAACGCGTCTTCCGGTACCAATGGACAGTTCGATTTTGTAATAGTATTAGGAAAGTTGGCAAAAATTAAATCCAAAGTATGATTATGAGAGTTGGTGAGAAAGTTAGATTGATTCAAACCGCAGAACAGCATTGTGTTAATAAGGTGAGACGCGGAATTTTGCACTTCAATAGCGCCTCTTTTCAGCACTACAGGCTGTCTGCTTGTCCAGTCGATACAAGGTAAGTTGAAATCGCCCGATATAAGAAAATAATCGTTAGGGTTCTGATCAACTACCTCAGAGATCAGCCGCGTTAATAATTGAATACGTTCCGGTACCGCGCGATCTGGCGGTAAGTAAACAGTCGCGATGTGCAGATTGCGCTTTACAGCGAGCGATCGGGCGGGAATAGTTACCCAAATGCATTCAAGGTCAGGTCGGTCCCACTCGCGCCGTACGCGCGCTTGTAAGCGCGAAGCACAAGCAATCATTACGCCGCCGCCTAGCGAGCCGCGATCGTGTCTAAATAAATCATAACTATCATTACTAAGCTCCGAGTCTAAAATGCCGTCATGTAGCCAAGTCTCGGTAAACATTAAGATGTCACTGTTTGATGATAGTATGTTCTCATAAAAAGTATTACTTTTAGTGCGCAAGCCCCGCACGTTCTGATAGAAAAAT
Organism: Shargacucullia verbasci; assembly: GCA_947562105.1. Classification (NCBI taxonomy): domain Eukaryota; kingdom Metazoa; phylum Arthropoda; class Insecta; order Lepidoptera; family Noctuidae; genus Shargacucullia; species Shargacucullia verbasci. The sequence goes on along the minus strand of OX387292.1, from coordinate 14,273,047 downwards.
TGTATGTAATCAGCATTCAGCTTGGCCATCGCTAATGAGTAGTAGCCGCGATGATTCATAAAATGAGATAGTGACACCTGCGTCCGAGTCAACGATACGACTGCGCACCATGTGATATTTATGTGAATACAACAATAAAGTTTGAGTAGAGGTAATGTATGTTGGATGTATGTATGTACGTATGTATGTGCAATGTTGTGTGAAGAGTAAATGTATTATTATGAAATAATCACTTTGTTGTGGGTAATTTTTTGTGAAGTTGTTAATTATGCAATAGAAATGAGTTGTATAACAGTGGGTGTTTTTGTAGTGGTGATGATAATAATAGAAATGCAAAATGGTATCTAGCATAGTTAAAACAAAACTGGATAAACTAGTGCTGGTACAAAATAAAAGAAGATAACAAGATGAGATAACGATATATAACTTTAAGTAATGTTTTTTAGGTCTTCCTCTGACAGCACAAGGATATGCTGAGACCCGTCTACCCTTCTTAAATAGATTCGACAGTTTTTTGTCCAAATATACTTATAGTTAAGTTCACTGGCTTTGAGTTTGCATTGTTTTAACAAATTTTTATTGTATTTGGTGAGATGTTCATTGACATATACCTTAGGTTTCTGTGATGTTACTGTTTGAAGACCTAGGTCATGCAGATTGATCCCTCGCAGCTTCCGTGCTGCAGCCACTATTGCGTCTTTAGTGCTGCGTTGTTTGAGTTTAGCAACTATGTTCCTTGGTAGATTAGAATTGTTATGCTGCTGTGTTTGGACTCGGTGGGCGAATTCGATGTCCTCACGTTTAGTAGGAACTCCAACATAATCAGCAATCTTCAATACTATGTCCACGGTTTCCTCCTCCTTATTTTCGGGTAACCCGGAAATCTCAATGTTCTGTAGGCGAACCCATTGGTCTTGACGCACCTGTTCAATCTCCAGCCGACGAAGACGTGTCTCGACGTTGTGAACGTTGTTACGGAGTGCCTGGTTTTCTTCCCGTAATGCTTTTAACTCAGCATTATTAGATGCCATTTGTTTCACAACGTCATCATATTTGGCGCTAATAAACTTAACCGATTTATCGAGTTCAGCCATTTGTGATTGCATTTTGTGAAACTCCGGTGTCAACATATCGCGAATGATAATGGGTAGCTCTAAGCGTATAGCATTAAGCACTTCGGTTGACCCTGCAGCGGGATTGCACAGAGGCAGGCCCGATGATGTGCCCGCTTTTCTTATAGTCACATTCTGGGTTTGACCATAGTTAGTTACTTGCGGTTCAGTAGTTTTAGCTGGTGTATCCTGATTTTTAGATTTTCCTTTGTTGCATTTGGAGCATTTCCTTGACTTAAGGGTAGTCGCAGAAGCATCAGCTGTTAAGTTAGCACACAGTAGATGATAGTGATTACCGCAGAGTTTCTTTGAGCACGTTACCTTATCCGCCGCTGATACCGGGGTTTCACATTCCGTGCATTTGTTCATTATTTGTCCGTGTTAAAGAAAGGGTAACTAGTATTAACAATTTGATGGTAATGGTAGGCAAGTTGAAAATATTTCTTCGCTGAGAAGGATATGTAATTAGTGCGAGTGTCCACGATGCTCCCCGAACTCCGCACTGTTGTTAGTCGTTGCCACGACAAGGATGAAAAATATGTGTCCGTTTCTTTTACTCGCGGGGGTGAGGGGTCACACACTGCACTTAGTTGCTGGACATGCCTGCGTTCCACAAACACTATACTTTGGAACTTGTGCACTCACGTATAATGACTATAATTGAGATTACCGAGATGCGCAAACTATTAGTGAAATTGACAACACGTCTGTATTCTGAGCAATACCAATGATGAATAAATTAATAATAAATGAATTAGAAACGTTCTACGGTACACTGTACACTCGCGACAAATAGCATTAGACACAGCGCGCGGAGCGAACACTGTGCGTGTACCAGTATGTGTATATCGTCATATGATATAGCTACCTGTGGTCAAGGCAAGGGAATCCACAAGGCAAGCCAAGCCACGATATATTCTTAGAAGACAAATAAACGGACATAATCGAATAATTAGTGTAATAACAGCTAATGATAGCAAATGATACAAGTACGTACATCATGTACGTAACACGATGTCATGTACGTAATTAGTATTTACATGGAAGCTTGCGCCTTGACCGCGACTCACACCACTTGTGCATCAAGGAGTCAGTCTTTGTTTACATTATGAATATACTAAACATGACAGAGCACATTGTATTATTATATATATACGGGAAAACGATAAAACTTCTTCAATCACAGTTTATGGTGCGCATGAATTTTATTATAGCGGAGTAAAGAGCACCGGTGTGTGTGTGTGTGGGGGGGGGGGGTCACTACATCCTAGCAACTGTTGTGACACATGCTGAACATCACGCCCTTAATAAATGAAAGAGCAACAACAATAAACCTGTGGTTTGTAACATTATTGGTGGCCGCTCTTCTCACTTACCTCTCTACTTACTGATTATCTAATACAGAGTATTTTGTGAAATTATTATCCGAGTCTCGTTATTCTGCGGGGCTTTCAAATTAAATCTGATAATTAAATTATTTGTAACGAAATGGATTAGAATACCAACAAGGATATATATTTATTAATTATCGTCATATTATATTGAACACAGATATTTTATTAATTTATGATTATTTTTTATCCATTATTAGATCAGTCAGTCAATATCAATCTGTTATCACTACCGTGTTACCTGTGTAGCAATTATAATAAAAGACTTTTTTCCAGAATTTTGTAAAGTTTACACAGTTATGTGCAGCCACAGAATAACTAGAAGTAATAACTAGAAGTGGGGTTTTTACAATATAAGCTCGCATATATTCAAGGGCATTAGATCACCGGGCGCGAGGCGCGCGGCGCGTGCGCGATGCGAGCGATCTACTCTCTACGGAGCAATATATCCTAGTGATACACTGTAGTGCATTAAGATGTAACAGACGAGCTCTATAAGATACGAAACTGCTTTATTGATGCACTAGCTAGAAATAATATCCACCACAGTGTATCATAGATTAGCTCGCTGGAGGCTTCGAGCCTCCAAGTGCAATATCTTTGAGCCGAGTGTTACACATTGTACCGAGAATAGTTTATTGCCGTGTGTGCCAGACACACTAAAGTGTACCACAGATTAACTCACACAGAGCCCAAAGCTTTGAGCCAAGTGCTACACTGTGGTGCACAATTAATTGTGTGCTGCAGACGCCAACCTCTACAGCGATGACAGTCACCTTATTGCTGTGCCAGACAAATGCACTGCACTGTAATATTGGTAGGGTTACCACATATTACTCCAAACGCTTAAAGTTTTACATGATCCTGTAATCATCTGTATCTTTGTATTATAAATCACCTTTCCACACTCTTATTTGTATATTATAAGTTATAATAATACAAGAGTGTGGAAAGGTGATTTTGTAATTTATAACATAGATTATAATCAGGACGCATGCGATTTCACCATTAAAGATTTTACGGTAATACCGAGACCGAAGAAATCGAGTTATTTATTGCTTGTTCACCCAGTTATTACTTGTATAATCTTGTAGAAAATGATTTATATTGCTTGTAAACCTAATTATTACTCCATATATATTAGTCTACTACGATATTTGTTATCATCACGCGAAGTGAACTAATATTAAACTAGCCTACGTGAACTGAGCGTAACTATTATAATCCGTGACGCGAGGAGCAGCCCTAACTTGTGAGACTCAACTTGTGTGTCTCCGGGGAGCTGGCCATCACTCTGGGGGCAGACCGCTGCGCATCTACACAATACAACATCCTTCCAGACTGTAAGTCGATTAATACGGACCCTAATAACTGTCAATTTATCTTTTAAATAATTTATCTTGTTGACAAATATACTGATCGAATACGATCGTTTCTGTTTTCTTCGCTTTAATTCGTCTTCTGCTTAAATAATGAACTGACTGACAACAATTATCATGATCAAATGTCCTCGTTGACGTATTCCGTCAAACAGAACCTCGTCAACTAGGACGATGAGCGCGATGAGATCTGGTTAAAACAAACTGGGTCTTAAAAATTCTGTAAAAAAATACGCATTCGTCGATTTAGATAGAAGTCAGTCAGTCTCGTTGTTTTCCGACTTTTAATGATGACGTCACTCGTAACATTCGTACCAACTAGCGATACACAAAAAACAAATCGACTGACATTGTTTATACACACATCTGGCGTCTTTATTAGATCCGTAGCGTAATTATAGCTCACGAGATATTGTGCAGTTTTCTTACAATCTATTTTATCTGTGGTTGAACTTTAGTTAAACGAGCGATTCTCGTGAGGGATTGAAAACGAATTTCGCTGAACGACGCGACGACAACTAGATTGTAGCTGATCGGAAAATTGAGAGCTCAGTCTCAAACTGGAATATTATATGGTGAAGTTTTAAAATGGGTATATAATATTTCAGCTAACGTTTCTTAGAGTGCTGAGCAGTAGTGTTCTACGCTCAAAATTTGTAAATACCTGACAGGGGTCATATGCGGTAGGAACTGACACTACTGCCCTTAAACGAGCATCACAATTATAGGTAATAATAGTAGGTACCGCACAAGAGAAGATAAAGACATTAGTCATTGCAGCTAGTTATCTACCCGTTCAGATGACTGCGCATGGGCACGTCAGTGGGGCGGGCGGGGGGCGCTCGCCAATGATCCACGATGATGGATGCGCGGCAGCTGACGGGTTAATGAACCAAACAAACATAAATAAACGCCGGCTGTCACAATATATCAAGTTGTCACAACACGCGCTATATGTTGTGTAGACATGGTCAACTTAACCTTGCAGGAACAGTGATATTGTCACGTTGCTCGGCGCGTTCAGGGTAACTGAATGATAAAGCTGCTTCCACGCAGATATAAGAGTTCGAATCCTTCGGATGGTACCTATAGTGCCACCCTGTACACACCGTTTACTTACACGAACTTGTTCCAGCTCCGAGCAGAGTGTCACTTTCGGACGATAGGAACTTCTTAACTAAACAAGATAAACCCATCGAGTTTGGGGTCGATTTTTTTTTAAACCTTGCCCTTGGTACGCTTCCAAACACGTATATTCACATAGACAAATACCCAGACCCGAAACAACTATCTGTAGATCATACAAATATTTGTTCCGTGCGAGAATCGACCCCACGACACCTAGCGCAGCAGTCGATCTCTCAACCACTGCGCCAACCGTGCCGTCGATTGATTCGTCTTAAGGAGTACTTTTTACAAGCTTTTATTTAACTTGCAATGTTTGTACGTAAGTATGTATGTTTGTACGTAAGTATGTATGTTTGTACGTAAGTATGTATGTTTGTACGTAAGTATGTATGTTCGGGTCAAATCTTGGAACTGAATTTTAAAGCAGTTATCGTCAACCGATTGAGATGAATTATTAGAAGTTATATTTTTGTGTATCTACACAAGTAAATCTCGCGACAAGCTTTTATATTAAATAAATTGTGTAATGTAATAAATGGATGGGTTTGATTCAATTTAAAGTTTATTTTCTTCTTTTAAGAGCATTTAAATAAAAAATTGTTTTTAATAATGTTTTTTTTACTATTAATTCATAATATAAAAACGTTTCGTTTGTCTTCAGCTCCCCCCCTTAACGATTGTGGCCTATGTATGCAGTGTGCGCTATATTTTTATACAGAACAATAGTTGAGACACATAAAACTGTCAGCGAGACAGTAAAAAGTAGATTTACGTTAAAAATATACTAGTTCCGCTATTTACGTCGCGTTCAGTTGTCGGCGGCGCACCGCACACCGCACACCACTCACATCATGTCGTGTACTATCGCAGTTTTTATAATGGTTTCATTAGATATAAATTTTATTGTATTCTCCTGGGAGCCGCTAACAATAGATTTTCTGTAATTTTTTCGTAATACTTGTACGAAATTTTGTCACCAATATAAGATGGACAGATTTACTGCAAGCTCATTAGTGCAAAGCCAGGCTAGCGGTGTTTATAAAACAGTCCATTGGGTGAATTATTTGGAAATATTAGAGTGTTGTGAGCATTAGTCACACGCCGCAGTTATTGTGATGTGAACAGTTTGCGTCAGCGGGACAAACACAGATGCAGAGACAGAGGTCAGGGCGCAGGTGAAGTACCGCCTACATAATTCACTGTAACCACACAGTAATGCAGCACAGAAGGTCTACTCTAAACTACACAAAAACGTCCAACTAAACAAAATATCAATAAGCATTCTACTATTGACACTATAATACTTATATATTTTTATCGGATTCATTACGTCAGAAAACACTGTCACTCAGTCACTAGGTAACTTAGAAGCACGTCCCATGCTGGTACTTATAATATTATAAGCATCACCACGCTAATGTAAATACCTACTATCTTCTAAACGGGACTGTTAATAAATTGTCCTTATAATTGCAATTATTCAGGAAAATAATTTGATCATTCTATCAAATTAGTCTAGATAGTGGTTATCCGGCTGATACTGCGTGCGATTCGTGTGCATGTGTTGTGACACAAACATCACACGTCCACTGTGCTCGATGGTGGTTGTGTAATGTGTGACTGTTGTTTCAGGTAGCTGTGAACGTAACATTATAACCACATGAAGTCAACAATATTAACATTCTTCAACAGTTGATCTATTCAACCTTCAACGTAACATATAAGTAGCTAGGTACGTAGTCTGTGATGTTGTGTGGTTCACCGTGATGAACCGATTGCTATGGTACCACGGTGGGAGATTAGCAACGGATGGTAACCAATTGTTCAATGTTCTATTAAGATCTGGACAACAATACTAAAATTATGGAGATAAATAGCTTGCTATTTAGTGTTTTACTTGTGTTATATTAAATATTACAATCTATATCTCAGTGGACGGAAGCAATGATCGTAAAACTGTAGCTGCCTCACTATTTTGTCGCTTTTGACCGCTCTCTAAATACTGCAGAAGGCCCACAGTCCACTAATGTGCGTGTACTCATCTTAGCCTTGTCAAAGTTCTTCTTTTTTAACCTTCTGAATTTAGAATTCGCTGTATTTATGACTACACTGTGATTTATTCAGCGTTTGTGAGATTATCTCTCACTGCAAGATTAACGACGTGACACAAAGCTGTGACTAACGTTCATCTGTTCAGTCACAGTAGTAGTACCTATAGCAGCTCATCCGACATCGTTATCATCGAGTATCATTCGGGGTTGTGTACGTGTATCATCGAGGAGGGTGTGGAATGAACCTTCTGTAACAATACTATTGTGTATCACGCACACTAGATCCTGCGTATAACCGCGCTGCATGTGTGCCACGCGGTTGATTGACGCGACATTAGTCGCGTCACCGCGAGTCACCGCGGTATGTGCGATGCATCTAGACTTGAAAATGAATGTGGTGTTATTTTGTACTGACATCGTATTTAATTTGGGATATATTCTGACATTTGATGTTTATTTTCACGATTGGTATTTTGGAAAGAACATGGTTATGTTAATTCTAACGCAAACCGTCGTCAATTAAAATATAGTATTAGCATTACCCGCTACTGTGGTTCAGTTTGGGGGCTGTTATACCATCCTTCTCGGAATAGCTTTATTTTATCTGTGGTCGTCAGTCGTAAAAACAGTAAGCTATAGGAAACTACCGTGTCAGTAGGCCATAATATAGGTTCTTAACATAAATAAGTGTAACTTCACTAAACTTCCCTTGTTTTGAACATTGCCTCGCTTTACTGTGGGGGAACAGGATTTATATCCAATTTGTGACCCCAGGTGACACACACATAGTGTAGTATTAACAGTAATAATGGTACATGTCTGTCAGGAGTGTCGTCATACAGGTCCACAGGTACCAACATGTCTGCGACACAGATTAGGCTATGAGTAAGGTGCGTCGGAACGAGGGACGGCTTTGAGGGATTTAAGGCTTTACTGTGAAATGAAGCGCATGGTTAGTTTCGTCAAGTTCTGTAGCTGGGTCTAACAAACAAACCAACTATTAGCTTCAAGTTCGATCACAGTGTCGTCACAACTTCGCGTGAGATAATGTTCATTGTTTTCAATCGCTAAGTACTAATCTGGAACGAGAAGATTGAAACAATATATATTTATTATTATATTCCTCCCTGTTAATTATAAAAAGTTTCTAGTAGTACGACGTTCAAACCACAGTATGTATGTACAGTATCCACTGCATAAACGAGCACTCGTTAGTGTTGGTTGCATTGTAATTTACACTCCACACCGTGTTTGTTTAACATGAACATATGATTCATTAATATCATACAATACGGGCCTCGCAATTAATATCATTCATATGAAATCGTCCGAAAATGGCGAGTGGTTTGCAATCATCAGTAATTTACTAGTTATTGTATTAAAGCAATCATCGTCAGAGTTATGTATATTGACGGAATGATCGCGTAATAAATAAACAAAAAAAAAAAAAAAACATATAGTCGAATTGAGATCCTCGTCCTTTTTTGAAGTCGGTTAAAAAATGGATGACGCGGCTACTCGATAAAGTGATAAACGTCATCACTAGTGTATGCTGGCGGCGCGGGCGGGCGGCGCAGGCGGGCGGGGCGTTCGCGTGACATGCGGCACATTTATTGGGCAATGATTCAATTGAAAGCCTTTGTGATGCCGACCGACAGCTGACTTCAGTGTAGGAATATATGTTACACTATATACTGGCACTGTTTATAACGGTACCTACCTTCCTTACACTTGTCATTGACGAAGTAAGCCTATTTCAGGCAGCTTGATATTGTAAGTCTGATAGATACCCTATTAGGTGCATAATTAATTTTCTCGATCGGTTCATAATATAATGTGACATAACATCCATGATATTGATATAAATCTAACTCAAATCAGTTCCCGCGGTAGCTAACTTCCTGGCACTTCCAATGGCACGATTTAATCGAAACTTTAACCAAAGTAAACTGAATGAAATTGAAAATTTTAATCTAGTTCGTCCACAATCTTTGAAAATCAATCGTCAAATTGGATTATAATTTACACCAGCGCCGCGGCGCCGGTGCTGGGGGAGGGGGGTGGCCCGGTATCATTGAGGATATTGAACACTTTCATGGTAAAGTTAAAAAATAAGGTTTTATTATTTATGTATATTTTAAGGATATAGATTTTATTGTCTATGTTTATCCAATAGCGCCAGTACCACTAAAATGTTATGCTGTTTAGATTTAAACCCTCCTACTACTAAACGCTAAATGGAGTGAGGTATGTCATAATAAGTCAATTTTATTTTTATTAAAATGCCCAGTCATTCACATAACTTATAAGAATATTTTCTAACCGAAAGTCCCGGTAACACTTTCCCCAGCCCGGATATACTCGACTTCAATCAATCTTTTTTGACATTATGATTCAGTACTACGTAACCATTGCAAGCACCATTAACTCGAAATTTTTTAACAATCGCTCTTTAAACCTTGAATGGTGTATAAATGACTTTTATCTATGTTATGGTGTCTAGTAGATAGTCTAACAGATAGGTAGCTGTATGCACCTTCACGATACAGTTGCAGACTAATCGCCAATTGAGTATTCCACAAAGCACTCAAACTTTAACTTGAATACGATCGTAACGAGCACATTCGCATTGTAAACGCTGAATATTTCACGACAATTTCCATTTGCAACGTCGGTTTGCACCGCAGCGCTAGCGTCGCAACGATTGGAATAATGCAAGCTGAAGCAAGTCACTCTAATGTAGCGCTTCAGTTTCAGCTTACAGTCACAGCATGAAATCACACCTCGTTTATAATTCCATTACGTGATACATTGCCACGACACGACGCCTGCACAGACCTTACAATATGGAAACATTTAAACCTACACTCTCCCTAAGCAGATACTGTATCTGATCTGTGTTCCTTGTTCAACGATTCAAATCTCATCCACAAATGAAGTTATCCCTCCAGAAAGCTTGCGCCCCGGTGTTACCTGACATCTCAACTTATTTCATCCTACTTTGTGTTATTTGTCGGCCCCAACATCCTCAGATCGACATAATGTAATATCCTATCCCGGATAAGGTTATCGTGGTGTGGTAAGAGCATACTCATCACACGTAAAATATCGTCTTACTCTGTCGTTGCGCAGCTGTCCTGCCTGTACTGCTGCAGTCTGTGCGTCTTGCTGCCTGCGCTCGATTCAGTTTCAGATAAAAAGATATCGGTTGTAGCTAACTGGTATTTGATCATTTTAGATAGTAGTAAGTTGTTACCGTTTAGTTTGCGTGCGTTGTGTTCCCTCCGTTAAGATTGTGCGAGCTTGTGGACGGATGGGTTTTATGATTATGACGACAGCATCGTTTTATGTTTGAAGTTAAAGGTTTCTTAAGCATTGTCTTGTTAATTCAAATCTCAGATTGAATAAGAAATATAAACGTCATAATATAAGTATTTTTGTTAAGTCTAAATCATAAAATACAATATATTATAATTTGATGATATGACGTCACAGCCGGCTCAAATCTCGACGTATTCCGCCATGTTTCGTCGTTCACTCACGCGCTTAATCATATTCCTGTGAGTTAAGTAACATGATCTCGGAATTGTCCCGCGGTTGCTCTCCCTGTGTTATCTGCGCTGATACCGGATGTGTGCTACACACAATAGATAGATGCAGAAAGTCCACTCAATGTGATGCGCGATAACAAGCTCACACACTATACGAAACCAGATTTCGCTACAGCATGTGCAATCTATGACTTGTACTGTTGTAACAACTTCATTATTAAAATCTGACGTCATCTGCTGACAGGGTTCAAATGTCAGTGGTGCTTGCAGGCAAGTGTCATCCATCTGCAACTGGCTTACAAGACGTGTACCTAGTCGTTCTTCTAATTCTTCTGTACCTTCCTCGTTGTAGTGTGGTGGTAATACGTGACGGAGCAGAGGGAGGCATGCTACGTGTTAGATTTTCAGTGTGTGCGGGGTGAAGGGCGCGTGGTGTGCGTGGGGGGGGGAGAGGTACACGCATACCGCTTATACGAGAGGGTCGCCGTTACGGACGACCAGCCATTTGTCCAAGTTGTACCCGTTCGTCCAACTTTTCCAAGCTTTAGGAATATGAACATCACGTTGTGAGGTAACAACTAATTTAGGAGACAGCTTACCTTTATTTATATTTTTGATACTTTTTATTTCAGTACTCCTAAAAGCTCTCGCTCCTTCGTATCCGAGTGGCGTAGCTTTTCTTTTTAAACTTGCATAGAATACTAAACAGTTTGTTCATTATAAATTATTCTGTTCCTTATTCAATCTCAGTCGGTGGGTACCTCTATCTCAACAGAGTAGAGTACGTTAGCAATACATTCTGCATTCAAAATTGTAGGTATGTTCAATAACTTTCACGTTGATTGAAATTATTGTTAGGAGCGATTTAATTAGCTTACGAAGCGAGAAACTGGTAATATAACATAAAGACAGTTCAAGAATCACGGGAATATCAGGGGTGACAGACGAAGACAGGGGGAGGGGCAAGGGAGGCGTACTCCATGACGCGGCGGCGTTTACCTAATTAAAATCAGATTAAAAAGAGACGATGAAGAGTCCACACAAACTCCAACTGAAGAAGTTTAATTGATATTGTTAATACTGTTGTAAAGCCGCGGCGGAGGGTAGTAGGTCGTGATGCGGCTGTTGTACATGTACTTTATGCCGCCTTTTACTCGTCTCACACCTGTTTCTTTTTTAACAAGTTTTTAACACTCATTATAAAGGTGACGGTGAAGGAAAACATCTTGAGAAAACCAGCACACCAGAGAGTACCGCGAGTATTTCGATGGAGCGCGTAGTCCGCCAACTTCTACAGACCATTGCGGTGGACTAAGATCTGACCCATCTCACTCTGACAAGAGCGCCGCGCCGCCGCGCGCCACCGCGGTGGTCGCGCCCAACCATGGGGCAATAATGGCCTGAATTATTATTATAAAGATTACATTGAAGCCCTTTTTAATACAATACCTAAACACACGAAGAAATTGTAGGTTTACGACTGCCGCTAGTACACTACCGTCTTTTCAGGATTAATAGTCGTGACCGAATGTACCAAAACTATGTTAACTGCTGTGAACTGGTTCTAGCGCGTCTATGTATAAACACCACGGACCTGACGAAAGCGGAACACATTATAATAATTAAAGTGACGTTCAGTATAAGCTAAGAATGAGCGCCGGGATCTATGTGAGTGACACTCCGTCGCCCACGCATTGTGAATGTGTTTAATAGCGCCATGTTTTGACAGCTGTCATCATTATCGTTAGAGAGGGTCGTTCATTTGATTGTGAGTGAATTAGCGACCGGCGCGCGGCGTATCAAGGTCAACACGTTTAATAAATACGGACGGTATTAGGGCGCGTACATACAGATATGTTTTACTTGCGGGTCGGAACTACAAAGCAAGAAAGCGGTCATGCACGACGGGTAAAAATGATTTTGAATATAAAGTGTCTGAGACATTCACTGATAGACTTTTCTAGGTACAATAAGTATGGGCTCCTCTGCCGCGTTTTACATCTCCGGGCTGACTGAATTGAGCTGCGCGCGCAGTGCGAGTACTTAGCCAGTGCTTTTGGCACTGGACCGCTAATTTGTTCGCACCCTTATGTGTGAGTACAGTTCAGAAACCATTCATGTTTATTGCTGTAATAGTGTCGGCGCGGGCGCCGTATTTCTCTCGTTATTATGTTATTATTACCGTTGTATTAATTATATTTCGTTGTGATAGCATCGTGTAGCTCCGCTAAGCCTACGTACTCTCGTTAGCTATGAAATTCTGATTATTATCTTTTAGCTCGTCTTAAATAATTGGAGTAAATGTTATTAGATCTAGGCAATAGGCGTGTTTGGAATTTAATTTAGTAATGGCTGTTATTGTATGGTGCTAATAACGAGCATTACCCGCTTTGTAAGTAATAGGTACTTGACAATACTATTAGCGATTATTTCATATTATTCTGTTTTAAATATTACAGTGCAATATAATATTGTCTGTACCTACTACTAGATCTCTGCTCACATAATTGATATCTGCGATCATTCAAGTCGCACGTGTTACGATCTTGCGCCAGTTCATAAAGTGTCGTCGTCTCCCCTGTCCTCTGTCCCCCGGGTGACCGGCCCCTGCTGTGCCCCCGGTTTTCCCCCGCCGTGCCCCCGGTGAGCCTCCTGTCGGCTATTAATCTCCCAGTGTGTTAGGTTGCGCTGCGTCAGCATCCCCGACTAAACTCCAAGATAAATGCTTTATGAAGGAAGTGCTACGGAAGCTTGGCGTAGATAATGACCAACAAAATAATAATAATGAATTATGAAATACTTATTCGTAGGTAATGTGGTGTAGCATGTCGAGGATTAATCCCTTAAACTTGTTGTTGTTGCGTTATGTGTCTTTATACGTCAAGCAGTCTCACTCTCTAGTTAACAAGTCTTATAAAATGTGAAGCGACATTACACACGTAGTTGCAACGCTCGTAATCCGACATTAATAACATAATAAACACATTGTACCGCATCATTTATCTGTAGCGTTGTAACTCGGATGACTAAGTGACGTCATGTGTCGCACGCGCACATTATAGTGATGAAGTGACGACGTGCGCGCATCTGTTGCGTGTGCTGACATACGTGTGTATACTGGGTGTTATTGATGTACTGTACAGTGGACGACGGCTTAACTGTCCACAAACAGTCGTTACAGTGATCTGCGCGCAGTTCATCACGCCTGAAATAACATACGATGGGAATTTTTCATTGAAACAATGTGTTGTTGGCTTCAGCCGGCTTACTGTAATAACAATGATTTTATTGCATTCCACCGCCCGACGCACGCTACGCCTGCGCATACGCCACCTTAGCTGAGAAGTAAAATATTGTGCGTTGTGCCACTAAATAATAAGATTAAGAAGGTCCACTCCTAACGATAAATTTCTATACAGCATTTGCAGATCGCGTGATATTATGTGTACGATTACCCAGGTTAAATGTATGTGAGCTAACAGCCTAGTATTACGATTTGCATGCACTGGATATTCGTTACCGCCCATTCATCTGTATTAAAGTTGAAACTCTAAACGCGCGTTGCGGTGCGCGCGCGCTATAAACCAAGCGTCCGTCGTAATCAAACCGCAGATGTACACATTATCTGAAAATAGTTTCAAATGTATGGCATTACACTTTATGTGTATGTTATTATAGATACGCGTGAATCACACATGTTTTAGTTTAGATTAGGTATCGTGTTCAGTTTAATTCCAATTATATATTGACGTCTCGATGTAGGTAAATAGCTCGGTACTAGACGGCGCCGGCGCCAGCGTCCCACTGTCGACAGCCGTACATAGTGCGACGACCGGTAACAGGGCAGTTACGGAAGTTTGGCGACAATAACGTACCCCTGCACTGTTATGATGATGCACACTAGGTACATTGCATAGTGACGTCATACTCGTACTTCGGAGTTCGTTGAGCTGCTAGTCCATGTCACGCGCTTTAGTTCTCTAACGTTAGGTTGGTACGTACACACAGAGAGAATTGCTGCCACATAATATTATAACATAAAACGTTGTGTTACGAGTGTGTGCCGGCTACTTGAGCGCAGCGCCGACAATTGTGTTAAAACCTTGAGCGAGAGAGAGCTTTCAGGTCGTGAACTAATGCACTAGGTTACACATACTGGTGCTGCTCATGTTTATGCTGTACATCATACATAACATTACCTATTCGTATGGTACATAACCACGTAACACAAAGAAATGTAAATACACTATTAAAAATGTGAACACTGTCTGTTTGTTACCTTATCACGACCAAACCACTGAACCGATGACATTATGAAATTTCAAAAAAGTAGCCTCCGGTACATAGGGTTATCTTTACTATTGCAGCAAAATACTAATTAGATAAAATACACGCAGATGAAGTCACGGGCGACAGCTAGTACATTATAAATTTGCAGAAACCTAATTAAGTGAAAAATCATATATAAGTAAGTTATTATTATACCGAGAGCACTTAATGTCGTACGTTCTGTGATGAGCTCGCAGCTACGCACCTCCCGAAGCTTTCGTGAGCGTGTATTACAAAGCTAAGGGAACTCCTGTCAAGTGCAAGGCGAGGTGTGTCGTCGTACTAACGGAACGATCATAGATAATTATATATATAGCTGACTTAGTGAGTTATCGCAAATTCAAATAATTCTCCAATATATCCGTATCGTAGTTCGGCAGGCGACTGGCGACAGGTCGCACCATCTGTCACGATTGGTCGCCATTATTACGCGCGTGCGAATCGTTGACAAGCCTGTGACTCTTCGCATCCTAGTGTAATAGGGAAACTATTTATCTATCGCGTCGCACGTGTTCTGTGAGTTACAACAACCCACGTTACCGCTGACTTATCCGACCGAATTGACTGGAGAACACACTACATGAATCCACGACATTTTTTTAAAGGTTTATAGGCTTATTTATAACCAATCGGTTATAAATAAGCCTATAAACCTTTAACTTTACCTGTTCACAACGCGGAATTCTACATTCATCACAATATAACAAGTCTGGTCAATAAATGTAACCGCAATTAAAACGTCCGCTGTCATAAACCTCATCAATAAAATATTTTACGACTCACTCACTGCGTCAATAAAGCGAGGTTTCAAATCTTATACTAGTTTCAATAAAACTAGTATAAGATTTGAAACCGACATGTTGGAACTATGTCAATATCAATTTCATTGGAATTATGTAAGAATATGATTAACATTGATTTATTAACTTGTAGATTCGAGTGAGCGCAAACTCTTTATTGAGTTAAGTATCTCTCGTGTGTCCTCCTTCAGTAGTTATGGAGGCAGTCCCTCGCGGCTCGTTCGCGTCCACACCATCAGCGTCGTTCACTCGGTCACGTATATTTTATTTGCGGTCGCCGGATATTGCCTCGCGCAGTGGCGCGGGCGGGACGCTTCGCCTCACTCACTCAACCATATAGATACAGAAGGTACGAATTCTTCAACATTCACCACAATATTGGTCACACAGAATAGTCGCGAAACAAATATGGTGGTACAAATAAAACCAACTCTTGAGCGTTAGTTTGCTACCTCGCATTGTATAGAGTGCATCTTATATGTATATCTATATGTATGTAGGTATTAATGTCTGTATGTCACGAACGGAAATATTTACATTACATTTATATTTCTTCTTCTAAGATATTCCATATAAAGGGTTTGGAATTTTACCAGTCAAATAACACAGAGGAATCTATTTAGTAGAAGAGAACCAGATGACCGTACAACATAAGGAATATTATCTGAAATAGTGCTACACTCCCACAGCAGATCACTAGTGTAACATATCGGAGCATCTGTTGGCGATATTGGTGGAGTTTTTATAGCAATAGATCTTTAGCGAGGACACCATCCATCACTCTCGAAGCACACGACGCTGACAGAACACAAATTGGACTCATACACTTGAACTCAAACATCTTTCATCTCACGGACCCATAACTCAAATAACAAAAGTTGTCTCTAACTTCGTTAACCGTAGGTACATAGCGACAGGAACAAACGAGACACACAATATGGACAACCTTTAGCGTGCTACATAAACATAAACACTACCTATGTATATTAAATCATACATGTTGACTAAACCTTCCCAATTTAGTTAAACTTTATTAATTATAAGGATTAATACCTAGCAAACAAACATGACGTAAGTACATATGTTCAACAAAGTGTGAACAACGAGAATTATGTAAATGTTCACATAATTACTAAAGTTGATCGGATTTAAGTCTGGTGAAGGTGAAATAGCCCGAGGGAGGGGGGGGGGGTCCCCTCACTTAGTGAAACTCATTAACATTTCAGATGGCGAACGCAAATACCGGACATGTCAAGTATGTAGGTAAGTACTTTGACATGCGTGGTGTGTACTGTTTTGCCTCTTCGTAAAATGAAAACCTGGTAGTCTTTAAACCCATTGTTATTGGGGACACTAAGGGATCGTGTGTGGTGTGCTCGCTATGTCCCCGGGGGAGCAGTTATGCATAAACTGTTATTATTGACTGAACCTCTGCTCACTGAATATCGGCTCGCAGTAATCTTCGCTGTAGTGGTGAGGGCACGTACATTGATTTGTGATTCAAATCGTTTAATTCACGCGCCCGCAACATATAAAGCTTTCCATATTTACTGACTGCAGTACGATTATAGGGGTTAAAAGCGAAACTATTTTTATTTTGACATTCGTGTCTCGCAGTTAGCTCAGGGAGCTTTCACTGCTTAACCGGGCAAATGGCAAGACCGGAAGAGCCTCCACTGCTAAGGGTGTCCCATAGTGGGACTCGAACCTCGGCTTAGAGCGTTGCTGACAACAGAGGACTTGCTGGTTCTGATTGTGGTTATTTAGGGACATTTGATTTATTACTACTGGGGCAGCGCGGGCTGGCTCGAGCAAGGGTCGGGGTGGAGAATGAACGGGTGTTCGCGACGGGCCTCGCCGGCGAGGAAGGCGATACTAGATGTATAAAAAGTTTTTATAAAGATAATCAAGTGGTAAGAAGCAGAGTCAACGTCACTGAGGATGACGTGACGTGTTGAGCAATATACACATACGACTCGTGTGTTTGATAATGTTTCTCACCGTTGGGGTATATGTAGAGTGGCTCCTAGCAGTAGTAACAATTCGTCAGCTGAACGCGATTTGATGTGTGATTCAACAAAGACGCAGTATGTACCGCATCTCCCACAAACACACCTCTTCCGTGTGATATTACAGTGACTGTTGAGCAACAGTGTTCGTCTGTTTTCAAGCGTTAAGTTCAGCATCACTTCAGCAGGTCTTATGCTACGTTAGGCCAGACTTGTGTACTGTACTATTGAACACAAAGCCGAGCGCTATCAACGTATCGTATAGTGAGTGGGTGACATGTTTATACAAACGACAGCAGAAGCGTGGGTACACTAAAACTATTCGGAACTAACTTACTGTATGTCGGCAGAGGGAAAATTGCTTTTACTCTTCTTTCTTTTATGTTTTCTAATAAAACTGATATAAAAATAGTTTTATGTGTTATTGGCACTATGTCCCAACAAACTCGGGCACGCAATAACAGAATTTATTTCTTTATTCGCAAAATTAATGTCTATGAAAAATGTGTGCGCGTCACATATATGTACGTTCTAATTGTTTAGTGTTGTCCCGGGGGCGGCGCGGGCGCGCGTCCCGTCGTCATCCATCAGACTGATGTCATGTGGTGAGACACTAGCCGTCACACAATATAGTTATTGCCCTTCAGACACGATACGATACGATACTCAGTTCGGAACTATGTTTGCCCTCATAATGTGTAACCTGAACACTCCATTGGGGTATGTGGGTTTACGACAATATAGGTACCTACTTGTTTCAGTTATATCTTACTATATATTCAGAATTATAGCAACAATAGCTCCATATACACGTACGTATATCTTAAGTCTACTGAAAGTAATATTTATTGCCTTGCACCTGAAGTAAAGTTCAGTCGTAAAACCTGTTATTGACAGCGTGGTGACGTGACGGGGTATCTAGCTGTCAGCACAATATGGTGTGTATATGGTCATATTTATGGCCTGTGATCATAACGGTTTGTGTAGTTTTATGAAAACCTTTCACTTTTATGTCCATTGAGGTGGAACAATTCACCACATACCAGGTAAACACAGTAGTTCCAGTCCACACTACGCTAAAAAGCTTAAGCTTGCGGTACCTGATGTCCGATCCGATCCGAACAGGGAGCAGTTAATTGCATCCGCTGTTTATTTTGCGCTTGTTTAGCTCAGTGTGGAACTACACATTTTTTTACATTTATAGTCGTTTTTTTTTATTGGTCCTGTTATTCGCAAACACTGATAATAATGAATCAGTCTGCCACAGACGCATCCTTTAACTACTTCATGCAGTAGGTATACGGTACCTACTGGTGAGAGCAAAGTAAAAGCGTTATTCTACATTAGCCCACACCATAAACGTTCAGAAGGTCCACTCCATACAAAGCAGAGACAACAAAATTAACAAAAGCGCGTGAATCTCGTACCATAAAAACGCCTCTTCAGCTCGTTGCGTTATCAGAGGCAAGCCTTCTGTATCCGCATGTGTAGTGGCTAAATGTCTGTAGTAGCGTCGTCGATCGTCGCCGCGTGAGTGTCGACACAAGTTTACACAAACTCGGATAAAATAGTTTAGTGTTAAGTCCCCGCGCCCCGCCCCCGCCCCGCGCCACTTTCCGCCGGACGAACAAATAACGCCACACAGTTTACTCGATCCAGTTGTTATTGTAACGTTTCCCTGGCGCGGCCGCTACAAGTATCTAATGTGTTAGTTTTCCACTTGTAGGGCTTTGTGAATTACATATAAAATATAACTGTATTTACAGTTGGAAAATAGCAGAAAATTATGGTATTCTTTACGAATGGCTGTGGTTTAGATTGTGATTCATGATGACAGCTTCTTTGTGCACAACGTCAGCATCACACGGGGGCACTATGGATGATGTGCCATAGAAAACTAATAAATAGTTTACTTTGAAGCTCGCCTCGCGCGGATCTCATGTAATACTGAAGTCGTTTATCAGCGTTAGGCGGTGTCGCATCACCTGATGGCTGTG